>JASDQU010014107.1:182352-218318 GCA_032191745.1 Picea mariana
GAGAGTGAGGAACGTGGCATTCAGAGCTTGAAGGACTTGTCCCGTGGCTCGGGAGTCCTCAATAATTTCCCAGACTTCCGTGCGGATCATTGGCCAACAGTGGTGGAAGAAGTCACTGGTGAAGCCGTCCGGACCCGGGGCTTTGCTTTTGGGGGTGTCTTGCAGCACCTGATCCACCTCTTCAATGGTAATAGGCCGAAGTAAGGCTGCGTTCTGCTCCTGGGTGACTAGGGAGGGCACATGTTGCGTTATTTTAGCAATGGCTTCTGATCTGTTGAGGGATGGCTCGGTAAGAAGGTCCCGATAATAATCCGTCAGAGCTGTAGCTATATCTTCATGGGCGAGTAGTTGTTCCCCTGTATCGGAGGTCAGATGAGTGATTCTGTTGGAGTGGCGTCGTTGCATGACAGACCTGTGGAAGAATTTGGTGTTGCGCTCCCCTTCTTTGAGCCACTGGACCCGTGATTTCTGCTTCCATAAGATCTCTTCCTGTGCTTTTCTGGTGTCCAGTTGTTGAGTTATGGTCGCTTCCTGGGTCTTTAAGTGTTCCGTTAAGCCACTTGTCCTAATTTGCTGCTATATATGTTCCATCTGTTCTGACAGTTGCCGTTGGGAGGCGAAGATGTTGCCGAAGGTATCCTTATTCCAAGTTTTGATAAGTTGCTTTAGATTTTTTAATTTTTGTTGAAATCTGAACATCTTAGTGCCCTGTGTAACCTCCGCCTGTTTCCACCAATCCTGAATTTTGGCCTCGAAGTCTGGATGGTTGAGCCAGAATTTCTCAAATCTGAAAGGTTTTCTTCCTGGTGTGGCAGGTACTTCTATCCATAACTGAATAGGCCAGTGGTCCGAGCCGTGAGTGTTAAGTATGCTTGTCTCCATGGCCAAGCCTTCCAACATGAGGGAGTCGGAAATGAGAAAGCGATCCAGTTTACAAGCTATTTGATGATTGCCGGTCCTTCTATTGGTCCAGGTGAAGATGCCATTGGTGGCCTCCAGGTCAATCAGGTTGAGATTGTCAATCAGTCTATTGAAGTCAATTGGTGTCCTGATCTAGGCGTCTGGATCCCCCTTTTTTCTCATCCAGATGCCTAATGAGGTTGTAATCTCCCCCTATGATCCAATGCCTGTGACTGAGCAAGCTGTGAAGATAATCTAAACTTTTAAGGAAGTTTTGTTTTTCTCTAGTGTTAGCTAGACCATAGACATTAGTGATGTGCCCCGACTTGTTAGATCCGATGAGTCTGTAATCAGTGGTGATGGACCATCGAGTGGTAATAAAGTTTTCGAGCTGCACCGTGGCTGGGTTACAGAGAATCGCCAGACCTCCTGCTGTGCCTGCAGCTGCTATTGACACTGTTTCCCCTTGCTTCCAATAGTAGGGGAGAAGCTTTTTGAAGTCTTCATTCGAGCATTTTGTTTCCTGAAGTAGCACTATATCTGGTTTCTCTGCAAAGATCAGATCGCGTAGCAATTTCTGTTTGCTACGCCCGTTGAGGCCTCTTATGTTCCAAGAGAGTATCTTCATGATGAGGAGGGAGGGGGGAGGGGGGGAAAGTTGTCTGAGATCAAATGCATCTGTCCTGAATTTACCATGAATTGCCCTATTTCCTGTATGAGTGTAGTAGTGGACTTCCTTCCTCGTTTTTTATCATCTTTTGGGTTTTTCCCTGTAGTCTTCATGTGGCTGCTCTGAATGCCTAGGCCTTTACTGGATGGCACTGAGGATCCTGCAGAGGAGTTGATGAAGATCTTGTGAACCTTCCGTAGCTGATCCGGAGGTATGGTGTAAAGTTTTTGGTGCCGATAGGCGTGTTCGAGGTGTTCCAGATCTACGCCGGCCAGGTCTTGCTCTTCAGTGTCCATTTCTGCTTCCCCTTCTTCTGGTTGCTGGGCTTCTTGTGGGTTTTCGGCTGTAGTGGGTGGATCCTGGGCGATTTTCTTTCCTGGTTCTTGCTTTTCTTCTTCCGGTATCTTAGAGGAGGAGGTGAAGTCTTCTGGCCGCTTTGGAGGGTTGGTGTTGTTTGCTGGATTCTCGGACTGATCCTGTAGGACATCAAATTTGTTGCGGGTGGAAGGATCTTTGCTTACCTGGTTTGGTTGCCGGCGATTGGCTTGGCGTCTTTTCCCTCCTGGTGGTGCGAAAATCTCCTTATCCTTGTTGTTTTCAGTGTTCCCTTCTTTGGGGGTTTCATTGAGGGGGCATTCTCTGAACAAATGCCCGTGTTCATGGCACTTGCGGCATCTGAAGGGGATGTGTTCATAATCAATAGTTTGGGCCCAGTATTTGTCCTGGTATTCGAGGGTTATGGTGCCTGGTAGTGGTTTTGCTATGTTCAGGTACACACAGAGACGAGCGTATGAGGTATATCTCCTCTACTTTGTGGCTTCCGAGGACTTGACATAAATGCCAATAGTGTTGTCGATGCCAGCCAAGAATTCTTCCAACCAGAACTCTTGTGGGAGAGAGTATAGACGGATCCAAACTGGAGCATGAGCGAAATCTTCTTTTTCAGGGCTGAATCTCTCGGTCCAGAATCGGAGGAATAGCCCAGCCGAGTTAAAGAAGTAGGGGCCTCCATCAAAAATGCGGTTACGGTCCTCAAGATTGTGCAGAATGATTGTGAAGAATCCCTTTGAGCCTAACTGTAATTCGTAATGCCCCTTTGGTTTCCACCAATATTGTATCCATTTAATTAAATCTCTTTCAGATGGCCATAGCCCTAGAAATTTCCCTATCAGGGCATGATCTCTCATATATTGTTTTTTCTCCTCTATCCTCGGAGAGTTAACTATGTATTTTGGGGCATGCGGGGCTTGAGGAATGCACTTACCAGGGAGCCAAGGCAGCGATGCTATGGCAGGGGCGGTTGGGTGCTCCGGATCAATATCCATGTCGCGATCTTTGAAGGTGCCATCTGCGATGAGAGTTGCTCGGAGGTCTTGCGGCGGCTCAAAGGACGGCCGCTTAAACTGTTCTCCTCTGTTACCATTTGCTGTAGCTTCACTGTAGGAGGCACCGGCTCGGCCCCCGTCCTGCTGTGTCATGGCCCTCACGGGCCTGTGGGCGTGATCACTCAGGTGTCGACTTCAAACCCTAAGGCGGTAGCAGAGCGCATCCTTATTTTCCTTCATAATATTGTGAATGTTTTAAACATTGCTTCATACATTCAAAATATTCTTCACTATAAGTATATATCCATTTTAACTTGAGAGTCAAGAAGGATTAATTTTAGGTACAAATCTTTATTATCATAAACAAAATCAAAATTCCAAAATTCCAAATTTATATTTAAAAACATTAAAAATAATATTGAATAAAATTTAAATAATTGTTTATACTAATCTTTAAGTAAAAAGTGTTATAGCATTATATAAATTACTATAAATCTTGGTATAATGTTATAATATTTTAAAAATTACTAAATTTTATATGTCATGTTCTGATTGGATAACAAGATTGGAGGTCTTATTGCCATCTTCGTTATTCCTAATATTTTATATGTTAGCATAAGTATCATATACAGTCTTTTTGAATCATATATTTTTTTGAAGGTGGATTAATGCTAACATTAGTTTCAATGTTTGTCTGTTTGTCTTAACATTTTCTGCTAGCTAAATTTATCTCAATGTTTGATATGCTAGCATATCCAAGGTTTGTCTATTTTTTATTATTATTAAGTACTTAACTTACTTAAAGCCTGCCACAAGCATTCTTTCTTAAATTTTACACAGCCAGAGGCCTCCCTTGGATGGTTCTGACATCCTTAAATGTTTACCTAACATTCCTCAGATCCTTAAATATTTACTTACATGTATATGACAGAACAGGCTGAACATGAAAAATAAAAATAAATTTGAATAGTTGATTGAATACAATTTAACAAAACATTATCACATATTATTAATGAATACGATATTTAAATATTATAGGATAGATATCATAAATTTTATTTATAGTTTATTTATTAATATTAATATAAAAAAGTATATCTAAGTATATATCCATTTTAACTCTAGAGTCAAGAAAGATCAATTTCTAGGTACAAACTTTTATTATCATAAACAAAATCAAAATTCCAAAATTCCAAATTTACATTTAAAAAAAGTTAAAAATAATATTGAATAAAATTTAAATAATTGTTTATACTATTTTTTAAGTAAAATGTGTTACATGATTATATAAATTACTATAAATCTTGGTACAATGTTATAATATTTTATAACTCCACAACTCGCAACTCCCTAATTGTTGGGAGAAAAATGTATATAACGAAAGTGTTGGGTGCAAATTGTATATCACAGAACAAGCTCGACATGGAAAATGAAAAAAAAATAAAAAAAATTCAATAATTAATTGAATAAAATTTAATAAAACATTATCACATATTGATAATGAATATGATATTTAATATTAATATTATAGGATAGATATCATACATTTAATTTATAGTTTATTTATTAATATTAAAATAAAATAGTATATATCCATTTTAACTGTAGAGTCAAGAATAATCAAATTCTAGGTACAAAGCTTTATTATCATAAACAAAACCAAAATTCCAAATTTATTTTTAAAAACATAAAATTAATATTGAATAAAATTTAACGAAACATTATCACATATCAATAATGAATATGATATTTAATATTAATATTATAGGATAGATATCATAAATTTAATTTATAGTTTATTTATTAATATTAATATTAAATAGTATATAGAAGTATATATCCATTTTAACTCTAGAGTCAAGAACGATCAAATTCTAGCTACAAACCTTTATTATCATAAACAAAATCAAAATTCCAAAATTCCAAATTTAAATTTAAAAACATTAAGAATAATATTGAATAAAAATTAAATAATTGTTTATACTATTTTTTAAGTAAAAAGTGTTATAGCATTATATAAATTACTATATAATCTTGGTACAATGTTATAATATCCTATAAATTACTAATTATTATGTTGCACTTAGTCGGGGTCGAACTCATGATACATCAGCATGACTATAAATGTGAACCCACAATTCCAACAACCCACCACTCTGTAATTGTGTTGAGTGCAAAATGTATATCTCAGAACACAGTCGATATGAAAAATGAAAAATGTGAACCCGTGACTCCGCCAACCCGCGACTCCGTAATTGTTGGGTGAAAAATGTATATGATGGAAGCGTTGGGTGCAAAATGTATATCACGGAACGAGCTCGACATGAAAAATAAAAAATGCAATAATTAATTCAATAAAATTTAACAAAACATTATCACATATCAATAATAAATACGATATTTAATATTAATATTATAGGATATTTTTTATTTTTTTTGTAAATGAGTGTGTGAATCTATATTTCTTTATAAGTTTATAGTACAAAATTGATGCAAGGATTCCCAAGATCTACCTTAACGAAAACCAAATCTGGGGTCCTTGGAGTGGAGTATCTGAAGATAAACAAAAAGTGTCTGGGTCGCCACAACAAAAACCAACCCACACTACCATAATCCAGTCTAAAAACTTCATCAAAAGAAATCAAAAAAATATGAACATTGTGGGGTGAGCTCCTACTCTGAGAGACAAGGTTTGGGCGGGTCCTGCGCTAGTGTAGGTTGATGGGGTGCTCTGCATCCCCTTTCTGTTGTGCCACGTCCTCCTCCCTCTATTCTACTAGACGTATCTTTCTAATGCAAGCTGGGGTTCCATTACTGTCGGCTGGAGTGATATCTATATGGTGGACGTAGCATAGATAGAGATGAAATTATCCTTCCATCCTCTCCAGTTTCTCAAGATGTCTTTTCTGGTCCTCCACCAACCTTTTTACTACCATCTCCAGGTTGCTGAGATAGTTGAGAATTCATGTGCGCTCTTTCTTTTGTTCTTTGGTTTCTGTCCTGTTGGTGTCCCCCCGGTTCACACACATCTTACCTATCATCATTTTGGGTCTCCAAGTTTCTTCCACCATCCTGTAGTAGAGGGTTATCCTTGATTGTATGGTTCTAGGGTCCCGTATCCCCCCTCCTTCCTGGGTTAGTGTTGACCAGGCTTTGCCCCTACGGGCGTTATTAATTTCTGCCTCCCATCTTTTAATGATCATCTTCCCCTTGGTGTCTATCTTCATGAGGAAGGTGTTCCTTGGATCCGTGGCTTCCTGTTCAATTCTTGTCATCCGACGAGTGTTCTGTGGAGGTTACTTTCCCTGGGGGCCTCTCTTGCTACTGGTTTTCTTCATGCACACCATCTTAACTTACAGGTGGTGGTTCTTACGTTGGGTTCTTTCCCTGTTGTGCTGCACCTCCTTCTGATAAGTTAGGTGGGCCCTGTAATTTCAATGCCTCGTTCTGTGATATGTTCTAGTGTCCTAGTCTTTATGGAGCCAACCCGACTATGGTCTCATCCTTGCAATCATGATCTGCTCATCAAGGTGGTCCTGCTGGTCAGAAGACTTTGTTCCCGAGCATGTGCAATTGATGACCCTATCGTTATCCCTGCGCCAATGCTCTGCCCTGATCATTGTACGACATCCCTTTCTCTGTCCCATTTTGGTACTTGGGTGAGGTGTGTTCCTACTTGGCCTTGGTGAGACCTGTCATCGATCGTTTTTTTCTGCCTGCGAGTTAGGTCCATCATCCATTGTTGCCTGCGATTTATCTCTTCTACTTTCCAATGGGTAACTTCTATACTTATTTTTATTAACGAGGCTGTGGTGCCATACCTTCTTCTGATGTGTGATCTAAATTTGCATTTGTAACCTTATTTGATTGGTGGGCCATCAAATTCTTTCTAGGACCTACGTGTCCTAGAATGTCTGTTCCGCCTCCATTCTTTCCATAATCTTCCATACTACTCCTATTATCCCAGTCTTTTGCCACAAGTTGGGTGCAATCTGCTCAGAATTGACCCTACGGGATGTTACTCCAGATTGTGTCCAATTTTGGACCTTCGTTCTCGAACCCCTCATTTGTTATTATGTCCGCCAATCCATTTGTTGACCTCCTCACCTAACGCAAATCCACATTGATCCCTATATACAAGTGCTCCTGGATTTGTTTTAGTAGGTAGGCCAGTCGCCAGTGCCTCTGGATCATGCCTATTCTGGTATCGTTTTGGAGTTTTCTCACTGTGTTGATGACTAGCCTGGAATCTCCTTCCACTATGGCATTCATCATCCCCTCCTGACTGAGAATATCCAGACCTGTCTCTAGGGCCCCAAATTCTGCGACGTTATTGGTGGATTTGCCCAGGCTCCCCACATACAATCGTATGATGTTCCCTTTATTGTCCCTCATTACTCCTCCCAAACATATTCTTCTTGGGTTTCCTTTCATCGCCCCATCAAAATTCAATTTGACAGAGCCTGGAGGTGGTGGTTTCTAGTTGCGCTCACCTACTTGGAGTTACGGCTATTGTCTGTTTGGATTGGGGTTGCACTGACCGGTTAGTTGGAAAACCTCTAGGACTCTAGAATCCTGATCAGTGGGTTGCACGCTACCCCCCTGGAAGTTGTTGCTCATCACTATCTCATGTATCATGGAGGTTATTGTTTCCTTGATCTTTCCTTCTGAACAGCTTTGGTTTCTGAAAATGTGCATGTTCCTTTCCTTCCATGTTGACCATATGATCATTCCTAGGGTGAGGATCCAACAAAGGTTCACCTCTTCTTGGTTGCTGTAGTTTTCTCTCTAGAGCTTGATTGTTGCGGGTATGTTACCATGGATCCTATCTGACTGATGAAATATACTTGTTTCCCAGTCCCACAGCTATGTAGTGTAGGCGCAATCGTCAAGGAGATGGTTGGTTGTTTCTTCTTGATTTTGACATAGATGACATCTTGACGAACTAGTGAAACCTCTTTTCCTTAGGTTATCCCAAGTTAGGATGCAGTTGTGTAATATTAGCCACTGGAAGATCTTAATATTTTCCCATTGGGGGTTGTTCAAGAGATTATCCCAATGTTTCTCTAAGTCGTCTTGGTCTAGGTCCGCCATATAGTGTCAGACTTCTTTTAGGTTCAATTCCCCTCTGTCCTTTTTGCCCCACCTCAGCTGGTCTTCTCCATCCATTACTATTATTTTCCATCTGCCCGGTTCCTCCTACACCTCTTTTATTGTTGTTACAGGTATCTCATTGTTTTGAGGAATAATCTTGTCCTAGGTTATTCATTTGTTGCAGTTTGTTCCCTGCTGCTAGTATCGATAGACATTGATTTTTCCTTGTGTGATGAGGTCTTGTTGGAGTATCCCTCTATTCGGGTTTTCCATCCTTGGTTCCTATTACCAAGCATCCTCCCAGAATCTTGTTGATATTCCATTCATGATTTCCCAAAAGTTGTGTGTTTGAATCCATGCTTTGTTGCACCATGCTAGGTTCTAAATGGTTGAGCCTTCCCCGGTTTCTCCAAAGCGGATTCTGTCCTGGTCGCGGGTGTCCGGTGTGTACTTTTCCTTCCATAAGTTTACCCAAGGTGTTGTAGTTTCTTTGACCCGACGCCACCATAGTTTCACCGCATATGCATTTTTGGTCATTTTTGGATCTTGTAACCCCAAGCTGCCTTTGTTTTTTGACCTGCAGGCTTTCTCCCAAGCCACCAGGGCCCATTTTTTCTTTGTTTCCACACCTCGCCACAAGAAGTCCCTCTGGATGGATCTGATTTTCTGTAGGATCCCCTGCGGAGTGGGGAAGACTGACATCATATAGATTTGGATAGCTTGTAAGAAGGTCTTATTTATGATCAGTCTGCCAGCTAGATTAAGGGACCTATAAGTCCAGTTTTTTACCCGATCATGTAACCTGTTTATTACTCCTTCGGAAGTTGACAACTTATATACTTTGTCTATCAGAGGAACCCCCAAATACTTGGTTGGGATTGTTTTTCATTCAAAGCCTATAATGTTGGTCAAATTCCTTTGGATAGCTGGGTTGGTATTAAAGAAAAAGATCATCGACTTGGAGTGGTTGATCTCAATGCCCGAGGCTTCTCCAAAATCTTCTAGGATGCGTTTGTAGGCTTTGGCTTCTTTGATCGTGGGTATGCCATGGAGGAGTGTATCATCTACAAACTGTTGGTGGGTTGAAGTAGGGAAATTTTCAAAGGGTTTGAGCCCTGTTATTTCTCTAGTTGTTGTTGCACTCTTTATGATCCTACTGAGGCCTTCCAACATCAAAATGAATAGGAAGGGGGACAGTGGGTCACCTTGTCTGATCCCTTTCGTGGGCCAGAAAGGTTTGACCGAGGCTCCATTGATTAGTAGAGAGTAGCTTGTTGTGGATACTAGGCTGAAAATCTAACTGATCCAGTGTTGGGTGAAACCAAAGGCTTCCAATGTCTTTATCATGTAATGCCAGCTAATTTTATCATAGGCTTTTGCTAGCTCCAGTTGTATTAACATTCCCACCCTCTTCTTATGTTTTAAAGTGTGAATGATATCATGGGTCTGGATGATATTGTCCAGTATTTGTCTACCTTCCACAAACCCTGTATGTTCTTACGAGATCAGTGAAGATAGGAGGGGTTTCAATCTATTTGCAATGACTTTGGAGATAATCTTGTAGATCACGTTGCAAAGTGGTATGGGTCTATACCGGTCTGAGGTTTTCGCTTCATTTTCTTTAGGGATTAGGGTGATCATGGTTTCATTTAGTGCTTTAAGGATGGAGGCAGACCTTCTAGAGTCCTCTACTACCTTATAGATGTCATACTTGACAATTTCCCAGTAGGCTTTCAAGAACTCCACAGTGAAGCCATCTGGACCTAGTGCTTTCCCATTGGGCATTTCCTGGAGAGCTTGATCAACTTCTTCCGTGGCAATAGGTTTGTTCAGAAAGATGTTTTGTTCCTCGGTAACCAGGCGTGGAATATGCTGGGTTATTTTCTTGATGGTCTCTGATCTGTCTTGATGAGGTTCTTGAGCTATCCCATGGAAGTGGTTGACCAAAGCGCTTTCGATCTCCTGATGTTACTCGTGCTTGATTCCATCCTGGTACTTGATCTTCGATATTTTGTTATGGGCTCTTCTAGCCATGGTTGTTCCGTGGAAGAAATTAGTGTTTCACTCTCCTTACTTTAGCCATCGGATGTTGTACTTTTGACACCATAGTATTTCCTCTTGTTGGCATTGCACCTCCCATTCTTGTGTCATTTGGAGCTCTTCATTTTTCTGATTCTCTGTATAGCCTTCCCGTAAGCAAGTTTCTTGGACTTTTTTCATTTTTTCTTCGATGTCTTTTTTCTCTGTGTTTATGTTCCCAAAGATATCCATGTTCCATTCCTTGAGTTTTTTTCTGATGTATTTAAGTTTCTTGTGTAGTTTGAACATCCTAGTCCCTTGCTCTGGTTGCTCCTCCGGCCACCATTGTTTGATTTTTTTCTTGAAAGTCAGGTGCTCAATCCAAAATTTCTCAAATCTGAAGGGTTTGTTCTTAGGTGTTGTTTGGAAGCCTTCTTCCATTTGTACTGGCCAGTGATCAGATCCACCCCAGGGGAGGATGTTGCAGTCTAAGGTTGTTCCCTACATGATGATCGACTCCGATATAAGGAATTGGTTAAGTCTTGTAGCTACCTGGAACTGGTTCATTTGTTTATTGATATAGGTGAACTAGCCATTCTTGGTTTGGATGTCTACCATCTCTACTCTGTCTATAAAATTTGAAAACTCCTCTACATCCCGATCCAATATTCTCGTACCACCCTTCTTTTCTGCAAGGGAGGTGATAATGTTGAAGTCCCCTGCTAGTATCCAATGGAGCTTGGTGGATCGGACTTTGATATCTTCTAGGTCTCAAATCATTCCTTTCTTTTCCTCTGGCCCGTTGGGCCCATACACATTTGTGCATAGAATCTCCTCAATATTTCCTATGATTTTCATGCGTACTGTTAGGGTGTACCTGGTTGCCTCAACTGATATTAAATTTAGGATTTGTGGGTTCCATAGAGTGAGTATGCCACCTAACCTTTGGTAGTATTCGATGGCAACCATATTGTACTTGTGCCAGTGTTGTTTACTGATTGCCTCCATTCTATCTGTAGTACATTTCGTCTCTTGAATAAAATAGAGATCTAGTTTCTCCTTCTTTAGCTTATTCCTAAGGATTCTTTGTTTTCTTGGGCTATTTAGGCCTCTTATATTCCAATTTATAACGTTCATTTTTAAAAATGTGGGGGAAAGTGGGGAAAGAGTTTCTTGATCTTATGCAAGTTTATCAGTAGCGCTCCTAGCTCCTATAGTGCTATGTTTTTTGATTTCCTACCTTTTTTCCTTCTCATCTATTTGGGTGATGGTTGCGATTGTCCCTCACTGACTTTCACTCTAGGTTTCCTATCTACCTGTGTGTGTTTTTTTTGTCCTCTGGATTTGGCTTCCTCCCATAGGAGGAACAGGTATTTGATGTGGTCGAGTTGCTCTCTTGGTACGTTGTTGACTCCCTGCCTTTTCCATTGTTCTAATATGTGCAGAAGATCTATCCCTTCCCTTTCCACCAAGTCTCTGAGATCGGGGTATTTTGTACCTACTTCTCTCAGGGTCATCTCTGCATCCCCCTCTAAGTCTTGCATGGTAGTGTTGTCCTCTTTTGTTTCTCTGTCCATCAGGGTTGCGCAACTCCCCTGAGATGTTGTAATGTTTGGTTGTTGGGTGGGCTCTTTTGTTGCTTGGTCCTTGACTTCTGGAACCTTTTTCGAGTCCTTTTCTTCTGATGTCTCTTTGTTTGTTTGGTCCCTTCCTTCCATCATATTCAGGGTCTCCTAGGTATTTCCTATCAAGGTTTTATTTTGATTTTTATTTGCTCTATTCCTGGGGTTCAGGGTTATAAACCCTTCCTCGCCTTGTTGTGTTTTGGGATTTATTGATTCCTGTGTTTTGTTTAGAGGAAAATCTTTGATCAAGTGTCCATTCTCATGGAATCGTATGCATATAAAGGGGATCTATTCATAATATATGTTTTGAATCCATTCCTCATCCCTGAATTCTAGACTTATGGATTCTCAGAGTGCTCCAGAAAAGTCCATCTCTATACAAATTCTTGCATACGATGTGTATCTTCCTTTTAGGGTGGCTTCTGTGGTCTTCACATATTGCCCCAATTTGTTTCCTATTGCTTCAAAGGTAGAGGGCATCCAATAGTCTAGGGGTAATAGAGTCTCAGCAATACTGGTACCTTTTTTATCGTTTCTTTCTCTGGGGAAAAAATTTCTTTCTAGGGTTGCATGTAGAGTCTCGTTGAGGCATGGAAGTATGGACCTCCGTCGAAGATTTTGTCCCTATCCTCCAAGTTAATAAAGACGGTTGTGAAGAAACCCTTCGAGCCTAGGTGGAGTTCCACTTCTCCATTTGGCTTCCAATGGTATTTAATCTAGTTGTGCAGAGTTCTTTCTGTGGGCCATAACCCCATGAAATTGCATATGAGCGCATGCATCTTCATTTGATCCCTGTAGAGTTGCATTTGTGGGTCTTCTAGTACCACCTTGGGTATCAATGTTATTTTGGGTTTGCAAGGGTTGTGCTCCTTCGTCCCGTTAACCTTATTGGTCTCGTGCTTTTCATTTTGAGTCTCATTAGTAACTTCCTCCATGGTCTCATTTTTGTCTCGACTTATTTCTTGATGCTTACCTGGGTCTAATCCCAAGGTTCCTGTCGATGGTGCCTTGAAAACTCTGCTTCTTGGCCCTTTTCCTCTTTCCACCACTACCTGTTTGTATGAGGGGGTCGCCTTGCCCCCAGCCCCCTACTTCTCATGCTGCTCTATGTTGTGGTCACGACTTTCAAACCCTAGCTCACCGCGACTGTCAATTCTCCAATATTATAGGATAGTTATCATAAATTTAATTTATAGTTTATTTAGAGTCAAGAATCAAATTCTAGGTACAAAACTTTATTATCATAAACAAAATCAAAATTCCAAAATTCCAAATTTGCATTTAAAAGCATTAAAAACAATAGGGTAAAATCATGAAGTTGGGTAACACTTTTGTGAGATTCGGGTCTCCAAAATTCCTTGCCACATTTTTTCGGCCGAACTCTTTTTTCTTTCGGCCGAAAGAAAGGATTTTTCAGCTGAAATTTTTCATGTCAAATCGAACGGTGCCCTGACGGTGCCTTTGATAGTCGTGTACAAGGATTTTCAGATGATTGTTTTTCCTGCAGTAAGAATATTCTGGCCAAAAGACTTTTCAGATGAAAGTTTTATTTTTAATGGAATCCGTTAAAAATAAACCTTTCAGCTGAACAAAAATACTTTTCATCCAAAATATTGTTTTGGCCGAAAACTAAAAATTGGGACTGTATTCAGAAACCAGAGAATTCCCCTAAGCTTACATGAACTTTGGACGTTGTGGACTCCTGCAAATACTCAGAATTTGGTTTCGAAAATGACACCAACATTTCCAAAGTTGAATCTACTTTCAATTCCTATAATTTGTTTTCATTTTCTTTATTTTTATCTAATTTTATTTAATATTTTAAAAAAATCATTGCATAATATTTTTAGCAGACATTATGATTCGGTGAAATGAAATATTGGTATCTCTAAAAGTATACAATGAAAAATTTAGAAAAAAGTATATTCATAATCCTTAAACTGTTCTTTCCAAAAGGGTATATTTAGATTTTGGTTTTAAGTAAAAATTAAGATAGATACAAGGTGTAGAAAAACATGTGTTTAAAATTTGCAACGTTTTCAACTTGGTCAACTTCAAAAAATTCTAGAAATTATAATATTCATTTGTTAGATTCAAAATTATAGTCATAATTAAATAGAGTCTCTGTAGATTGTTGTGATGCAGGAGCATTGCCAACTCATCAAGCGAGCCAGCGTGGAGCGGAAGACAGCTGGAAAGCCAGCGCCAAATTTTGAAAACTCTTTGGGGAATATTGTGCAAGTCTTTAATCAAATCATTATGAAGGTGCACTTATACATTGTAATGGATCTTTAGTGGATAGCTCTCATCCTTAGGTAGATGAGGCATTTAAGATAGTTAATGCTAGTAGGTAGATTTTAATTCTAGATTTGATAGTTTAGAAGTCCAAGAGGGAAACGGGATATAGACACCCTCCTTTGTACATCGTAACATTATTTTGGATATCGAGAGAAGAAGAGCAAGCAAAGAACTGTGCAGAGAACATCCATGTACAGATATTGAATTAATAGAAGAAATCTTTGATTCAAATCCATGGTTATGTGTCTATTCTCTGTGTTGATGTTGTTATGCTTATGAATATTTGCTTCCTGTCATACATTTGCTTTTATATGCTGTGTATGTGATTTCATGATTGAATTGAAGTCGGAAAGGGTGAGTGAATGAGTTTCAATTGTTTCTCTAAGTGAGCCAGAGGATTCCTGCAAGGAGTGCAGTCGAATTGTCCGCAAGGAGTGTGTTGACAGAAGGGTTCGCTTAGAGATAGCTTTTGTTCTCTTTTCCTTGAGAGTGCAGATAGGCACAATGCCGTGCAAGGAGTGCGCAGGCCAAGCGAAGTCTCAAAGTTACGATTCTGAGCAAAGTATTGAAAGATTTCTGCTGTAGGAGTGCACAAGGTCAGAAGACTTCAACACTAGAAGTTGTTGAAGATTTGGCACCAGGAGTGCATGCAAGAGGTTTACAAGAAGATTGAAGTCTTGGAAAATTTTAAGAAGGAGTAGGTCTTTGAATTCGTCGAAAGGTACGTGCATGGAAACGACTATTGAAATCTTGCAGGAGTGTCGCAGGTTTGGCGAGAGGGTGAACAAGTCTTTGTGGAGGAAGCACTTGATTCATTTCACAGGAACACTCAAGGGTTTGAAGCTCAGTAGAAATAGGCCTTTGAATCCACTGAGAGAAGGTTGTGTATTGAAGCGTTCAAATAAGCACAAAGGTGCACGCAGAAGAACAAGTCTTCGTGTGAGAAGCACTTTGTTCGATTCGCAGGATTTCATTTGGAAGGACAGATGGTCGAGAGCCTCCAAGAGAATCTCGCGAAGTTATGAGAATCGTCATATCTTCACGTAGGATCGCACATCAGAGCTTTGTGGGTTGAAGTCCGTGTTCTTGACAATAGAAGTTGTGAAGTCGCGAGGTACGATATCCCGACGGTGATGTAAGCCGTGTGGGACCGCAAGAGTGAGTGGAAGATAGGTGGATGATATCGGGGAATCTCGCGAGCTCAAGGCTCGTAAGTTGAATGCCCAAATATTGGGAGGTACAAATCGCGAGGGCACGAGGTAGCGAAATCCCGACAGGAGAATATCAACGTCTCGATACATCGGGACTCGAGGGTTGGAGAGCCGAGTGCTGGGAATCGCGAGCAGCGAAGTCACGATAGTGCAAAGTTGCGATAAAGTGAAAGTCCCGGGGAAGTGGGAGAAGGTCAGCGTTGACTGAGACATCGGATATTGGGGATCCGAGGGTGTAGTTCTCAATCGTGGAACTCGCGATGCCATGAACGCAGATCCTCCAAAAGCAAAGAAGGGAGGATAAAGCTGAAGAGAACCTATGGGGTGCAGATTTCCCGATTGGGAAATAGAAGAACCGTTGAGTTCTTCGGGCCAAAAGGAAAGAAGGTCCTGAGGAGAGCGGTTGTTCTCCGAGGAGTGCGGTTGGAATTAGAGTGGTATCAGAGAGGGAATACTCTTTGTTTTCTATAGCAGAGAGAGAGAGAATTCTCCATGCCGCCTAGAAGAGAAAGACAGTCACCCAACCCAGAAGACAAGGAGGTGAGAAGAAGAGGCAGGCTGACAGAAAATCCAGAGATGGAAAGGCAGATAGAGATTAGAAGATATGGAGGCAGTGCAGAGATGCACAGCCAATGTTGGAGATCTGAGTGACTCCGAAGGCGAAGATGAAGCTGAACAACCAGGATAAGTTGCAGCCGAAGATGCCGCCAATGAGCGATTAATTAGAGCTATCGCTTGGATGAGTTCAAAGACAAAAATGGACATTCCATCTTATGAGGGAAGTCTGGATGTAGAAGAGCTACTGGATTGGATTAGATCTCTTGACACCTACTTTGATTATGAGGATATCGAAGAGGATAAAAAGGTTAGGAATGTTGTCACAAGACTAAAAGGACACACAGTATTGTGGTGGGACGAGCTTCAAGCGGATAGATGTTCCAAGGGAAAGCAAAAGATCAAAAGTTGGGATCAAATGATTGCAAAGATGAAGGCATCCCAAGGGATTACCAATCACACTGTTCAGGAGAATGCAGAACCTGAGACAAAAACTGATGACAGTGAAGAAATACACTGAGGAATTCTATCGACTGAACATCAAAGCAGGTCATCGGGAGAGAGATCATGAGAATACTTTGGGAATATTGTGCAATATTAAATGGGATATTTAAGAGGCGGTGCACTCATATATTGTAATAGACCTTGAGCAGATAGCTCTCGTCCTTAGGTAGATGAGGCATTTAAATTAGTTAATGCTGGTAGATAGAATATTAAATCCTAGATTTGATAGTTTAGAGTTCGAGAGGGAAAACGGATATAGACACCCTCATTGTATCATTGTAACATTATGTTAATAGGAGCAAGAAGAGAATATAAAGAAGAGAATTGTGTAGAGAACATCCATGTACAGATATTGAATTAATAGAAGAAACTTTGATTCAAATCCATGGTTATGTGTCTATTCTCTGTGTTGATGTTGTTATGATCATGAATATTTTCTTCCTATCATACATTTGCTTTTATGTGCTGTGTATGTGATTCATGGTTGAATTGAAGTCCAAGGGGAATAAGGAATTAGTTTCAATTGTTTCTCTATCTTGAACCAGAGAATTCCTGCAAGGAGTGCAGTTGAATCATCTGCAAGGAGTGCGTTGACTGAAGGGCTCAAATAGAGGTAACTTTTGTTCTAAGTTCCCAGAAGTGAAGATTTGGCACTGGAGCTATGCAAGGAGTGTGCAGGCCAAGTGGAGTCTCAGAGTTGCGATTCTGAGCAAATTATTGAAAGATTTATGCTGCAGGAGTGCGCAGGGTCGAAAGACTTCAACACTTAGACAAGGTTGAAGATTTTCCGCAAGGAGTGCGTGCAAAGTTCCTTCTAAGTAATTGCGAATTGCAAGGAAACTCAGGAGGAGTAGGCCTTCGAACTCATTGAAGTATAAGAGAGGAAATTGTGCCTTGAAGGTTGCAAGGAATGCCGCGGATTTTCACGCAAGGTGATGAGTTCTGTGGAAGAATGGCTCATCATTTCGTGGATTGTGTGAGGAAGAAATGGACGGACGAAATTCTCTAAGGAGATTTTGTGAGGTTCTGTGGAACATTGGATCTTGCGAGGCGAAAGGAGGCTATAGTGCAGGTGTGGTAAGGTTTGAAGCTCAGGAGGGCAAGAGCCATCGATCAGGATCATGAGGAGTGTGGTTCTACTCATGGATCGACATATCGGGAGTTCATGAGGCGAGACTCCAAATCTATGCAACGGAAGTCGTGATAGAGCGAGATACGATATTCTGACAACTACGTAAGTAGTGTGGGCCATAGAAGATAGTGGAGGATAGGTGGCGTAAAACATCGGAGGCTCGATGTCTCAGGCCTAGGAAGTCGAGATAGGAGTCATTTGATCTCGTGAGTGGCAAAGTCCCGAGGGAGCGAGATCACGAGTCTCGGCCTTTCAGTGTCTCGTCTGTTGTAGGTTGGAAAATCGAGTGCTTGGTGCCACGAGTGGAGAGATTGTGATAAGGACAGTAGTCCCGACAAGGTGGGAGAAAGTCAGCGTTGACTAACACACCGGGTCTCAGGGATTCGAGAGCCTAGATACCGATAGTGAACTCACGAAGCCGCAAAGTTCCGATCCTTCGAGTGCAAAAAAGGAGGATAAAGCCGAAGAGAACCTGTGGGTTGCAAATTTCCCGATAAGGGATCAGAAGAACCATCGACTTTCTTCGAGCTGAGAAGAAGAAGATCCTGAGGAGAGAAGTCACACTCTGAGGCATGTGGTGCGGCTGCCATCAAGTGGTATCAGAGCAGATCTCTGTTTGTATACTTTAGACAAAGAGAGAAAGAGGAAGAAAGTAGCACTCTAATACACGCGTCAAGTGGTATTAGAGTGGGAATACTCTTTGTTTTCTATAGCAGAGAGAGAGAGAATTCACCATGCTACACAGAAGGGAAAGACAGTCACCCAATCCAGAAGACAGGGAGGTGAGAAGAAGAGGCAGGCCGACAGGGAATCCAGAGATGGAAAGGCAGATACGTGATCTCTGAGCAAGATTAGAAGATATGGAGGCAGCACAGAGACGCACAGCCAATACTAGAGATCTGAGTGACTCCAAAGGTGAAGCTGAAGCTGAGCAACGAGGAGAATTTACAACCAAAGATGCAGCAAATGAGAGATTAATTAAATTTATCGCCGGGATGAGTTCCAAGACGAAAATGGACATTCCAGTTTATGAGGGAAGTCTGGATGCAGAAGAGCTACTGGATTGGATTAGAGCTCTTGACACCTACTTCGATTATGAGGATATCGAAGAGGATAAGAAGGTTAGACATGCTGTCACAAAGTTGAAGGGACATGCAACATTATGGTGGGACAAGCTTCAAACGGATAGACGTTCTAAGGGCAAGCAAAAGATCAAAAGCTGGTATCGAATGATTGTGAAGATGGAGGCAAAATTCATCCCAAGGGATTACCAAATCACACTGTTCAGGAGAATGCAGAACCTGAGACAGAAACTGATGACAGTGAAATAATACACTGAGGAATTCTATCGACTGAACATCAGAGCAGGTCATCGGGAGAGCGATGATGAGAAGGTTTCCAGATACCTGAATGGTCTGAGATACAACATTCATGATGAATTAAGCATGACAACCATCAGAACGGTGGAGGATTCTTATCATATGGCTCTGAAAGCCGAAGAGAAGCTGAGTCGTAAGCAAGGACAGCGAGGGCGAGGCAGAATTCAGCCCAAAGGCAAGGTAGTTTCCCAAGAGAAATATTAGAATCCAAAGGAGGAATGGAAGAAACCTCAGGGAAAGGTTGAAAGAGGTGGAACCTCACAGCGAGGACAACAATATGCTGAGCATAGGGGACAACATAATGAGCAGAGAGGAGATTATGCTGACGCAAATACATTTCCTCGTACCAGAGGTAGAGAAAGAGGCTGAGGTGGAGTAATCACATGCTTCATGTGTGGAAAGGATGGGCACAATTCATTCGAGTGTCCAGAGAAAAAGAAGGATAGTGGAGAAGCTCACATCGCTGAAGCGCAGAGGCGAGATGTTGAGAATGAAGATATAGAAGCAAGAAGGTCACTAACAGTGCACAAAATTCTCTTAATGCCTAAGAAGGAGGTGGAGAGTTTAGCTCAAAGGACCAGACTGTTCAGAACAACTTGCAAAAGCAAGTATTGGGTATGCAAGGTTATTGTTGACAGTGGTAGCACCGATAATCTCGTTTCGACCAAGATGGTAGAGAAGTTGGAACTGAAGACAACTGATCATCCAAGACCATACAAAGTTTCATGGTTATAGAAGGGTCATCAGGTGAGTGTCACTAAACAGTGTTTAGTTGAATTCAAGATAGGGGGATATAATGATAAGGTCTTATGTGATGTCAGTCCCATGGATGTATGTCATTTATTGCTGGATAGAAAATGGCAATATGACCGAAATGTGGTTCATGATGGGAGGATGAACACATATACTTTAGAGAAGGATGGGAGGACACACAGGTTGCTTCCGATAAAGGATAAGGAAATGATGCCAGAAGTAAGCAACACAATACTTCTCATGAGTGGAAAGGAGCTTCTTACAGAGATATAGAAGAAGGAAGATCCATAATTCTTTGTGGTCAGAAAGCCAAATATAGTTCTCACTAGCACCAGAGTGGATGATTTACCAGATGAGATTCAGGAACTGCTGGGAGAGTTTGCTGACATCATCATAGATGAATTACCTCGTTCGTTTCCACCGATGAGGAGTGTGAGTCATAACATAGATCTCATACTAGGAGCAATTTTGTTGAACAAAGCTGCATACAGATTGACGCCGCAAGAAAATGAGGAGGTTAAAAGACAGGTCCAGGATTTATTGGACAAAGGGTTAGTCAAAGAAAGTTTGAGTCTGTGCACTATTCCAATAGTGGTTAGTCCGAAGAAGGATGGAGGTTGGAGAATGTGCACCGATTCAAGAGCGATCAACAAAATTACCGTCAGGTATAGGTTTCCACTGTCGAGAATGGATGATCTGATGGATTGCCTGAGTGGGGCAAATTATTTTTCAAAGATTGATATGAAGAGCGGATATCACCAGATTCACATGAGGGAAGGTGATGAATGGAAGACAACATTCAAGATGAACGAAGGTTTGTACGAATGGCTGGTCATGCCATTTGGTTTGACAAACGTGCTGAGCACATTCATGAGACTGATGAATGAAGTCCTAAGGGAATTCATCGGGAAATTTGTAGTTGTATATCTGGATGATATATTGATTTTCAGTAAGACAAAGGCTGAACATCTGAAACATTTGGCCATTGTGATGAGGAAACTACAACAGGAGAAGTTGTTGATTAATATGAAGAAATCCTCATTCATGAAGACAAAGCTCATTTACTTGGGTTTTGTTATTTCGGCGAATGAGTTGAAGATGGATCCGAGTAAAGTGGAAGTGATTAAAAATTGGCCATCACCGAGGAATGTTTTCGAGGTGAGAAGCTTTCATGGACTGGCTATTTTATACCGGAAATTTATCAGGAATTTCAGTGGAATTAGCACAGCGATGATGGACACGGTGAAGAAGTGACATAAGTCTTTTCATTGGACTGAAGAGGCAGAGGAGAGCTTCAATCTGTTGAAGCAGAAGATAACGGAACAACTAGTGTTGGTGTTGTCGGACTTCAAGAAGACATTTAAGGTGAAGTGTGATGTAAGCGGATATGCCATAGGAGCAGTCTTAAGCCAGGAGGACAGACCAGTTGCATATTTCAGTAAGAAGCTGGACAAAGCAAAGCTGAATTACTCCACGTATGATAAAGAATTTTATGCTATCATACAGGCATTGAAGAAGTGGAGGCATTACTTGATCCCAAAAGAATTTGTATTGTACAGTGATAATCATGCATTGTAGTTTGTGAGTCAATAGGATAAGTTGAATCAGAAACATGCAAAATGGGTAGAGTATATGCAAAATTTCACGTTTGTGATTAAGCACATTTCAGGTACTGCTAACAAAGTGGCTGATGCTTTAAGTAGGAAATGTTTGTTGCTGCAGGAGTTCCGAGTCAAAACATTGGGTTTTGAAAATCTCAGGGATATGTACGCAAGAGATGCAGATTTTGGAGAAGCGTATGAAGTAGCAGAGAATCCAGTTCTCAGAGATCGGAGCCCATGGATAGAATGCATGATCCAGGAGGGATTTTTGTTCAGAGGCAATCAACTATGTATTCCAATTTGCTCCATGAGGGAGAACTTGGTGAAGGAGAAACACAACAGAGGCTTGGCGGGGCATTTTGGCCACGACAAAACATTCACAAAGTTGTGTAAATCATATTTTTGGCCAGGCATGCGAGCAGATGTCAAGAGGTTTGTTGACAGGTGTCGAATTTTCCATCATTCGAATGGGAGAAAGCAAAATGTAGGGTTTTATCAGCCATTGCCCATACGAGAGAGACCATGGGAGGCGATCAGCATGGATTTTGTATTGGGTTTACCGAGGACACAGAGAGGTGTTGATTCCATATTTGTGGTGGTGGACAGGTTTTATAAGATGGGACATTTTATTCCATGTCAGAAGACCAGCGATGCGACCCATATCGCAAATTTGTTTTTCAGAGAGATTGTGCGACTTCATGGATTGCCGAGAAGCATAGTCTCGGACAGGGATACGAAATTCATAGGTAATTTTTGGAGGACGCTATGGAAGAAGATAGGAACTAACTTGGCATTTAGTTCAGCTTATCATCCGCAGACGGATGGGAAAACAGAGGTGGTGAACAGAAGTCTGAAGACTTGCTAAGAAGCTTGGTGATGGAGCACCATGGCAGATGGGACAATATATTTCCACAGGCAGAATTCACATACAACGATTCAGTGAATCAGAGTACAGGAAAGAGTCCATTTCAAGTTGTATAAGGGATGCAACTGAGAGGATTTTCTGAACTACGAGATTCAGAACAGACTGCTACTAGCAGTGCTAGTGTAGAGGAATTCTCTGAGGCGATGAAGGAACTTCACAGCAAGGTGAAGCAGAGACTGAAAGATTCAAATCAAGAATATAAGCACAGAGAAGATCAGCATTGGAGACAACTTCAGTTTGAAGTTGGTGATCTGGTTCTGGCACATTTGAGGAAGGAAAGGTTCCCAAGGGGAACATACAATAAGCTAAAGATGAAGAAAATTGGGCCATGCAGGGTCCTGAAGAAATTCAGAGAGAATGCTTATGAGATTGAGTTGTCGGATGGCATCGGAATATCTCTGATATTCAATGTGGAATATTTATACCCATACAGGGCTGGAGAAGTAGAAATTGGAGCTGAGGAACCAATGATCCAGTGGGAAAAGTAGATGCCGATAGAAAAAAATCCTCAGATGGAGAGCATACTAGATAAGAGAGTGGGTAGAAAGACCAGGAGAAAAGAATACTATGAATATCTGGTCAAGTGGAAGAATCACCCAGTAGAATACGCCAGCTGGGAAACTGAAGCAAAGATTATAAATCATGGACAGACCATGCAGGAGCTCATGGACAGGAGCCCATGAAAGTTTTCAAGCTGAGGAGTATGATGCAGGAGCATCGCCAACACATAAAGAGAGCCAACGTGGAGCGGAAGACAGCTGGATAAGCCAGCACACATTTTGAAAATACTTTGGGAATATTGCGTAATCTTAAATGGGCCATTTAAGAGGCGACACACTCATATATTGTAATGGACCTTGAGCGGATAGCTCTCGTCCTTAGGTAGATCAGGCATTTAAATTAGTTAATGCTGGTAGATAGAATATTAAATTCTAGATTTGATAGTTTAGAGTTCGAGAGGGAAAACAAATATAGACACCCTCATTGTATCATTGTAACATTATGGAAACAGGAGCAAGAAGAGAAGAGAAAGCAGAGAATTGTGTAGAGAACATCCATGTACAAATATTGAATTAATAGAAGAAACTTTGATTCAAATCCATGGTTATGTGTCTATTCTCTGTGTTGATGTTGTTATGCTCATGAATATTTGCTTCTTGTCATACATTTGATTTTATGTGTTGTGTATGTGATTCATGTTTGAATTGAAGTCCAAGGGGAACAAGGAATTAGTTTCAATTGTTTCTCTATCTTGAACCAGAGAATTCCTGGAAGGAGTACAGTTGAATCATCCACAAGGAGTGCATTGATTGAAGGGCTCAAATAGAGGTAACTTTTGTTCTAAATTCCCAGAAGTGCATATTTGACACTGGAGCCGTGCAAGGAGTGCACAGGCCAAGCGAAGTCTCAGAGTTGCGATTCTGAGCAAAGTATTGAAAGATTTCTGTTGGAGGAGTGTGCAGGGTCGAAAGACTTCAACACTTAGACAAGGTTGAAGATTTTCCGCAAGGAGTGCATGCAAAGTTCCTTCTAAGTAATTGAGAATCGCAAGGAAACTCGGGAGGAGTAGGCCTTCGAACTCATTGAAGGATAAGAGAGGAAATTGTGCCTTGAAGGTTGCAAGGAACGCCTCATATTTGCACGCAAGGTGACGAGTTCTGTGGAAGAACAACTCATCGTTTTGTGGATTGTGTGAGGATGAAACGGAGGGACGAAATTCTCCGAGGAGATATCGCGAAGTTTCATGGAACATTGGATCTTGTGAGGCGCAAGGAGGCTATAGTGTAGGTGTGGTAAGGTTCGAAGCTCAGGAGGGCAGGAGCCATCGATCGGGATCACAAGGAGTGTGGTTCTACTCGTGGATCGACATATCAGGAGTTCGTGAGGCGAGACTCCAAATATATAGAACGGAAGTCACGATAGAGTGAGATACAATATTTCGATAGCTACATAAGTAGTGTGGGCCATAGAAGATAGTGGAGGATAGGTGGCGTAAAACATCGGAGGTTCGGTGTCTCGGGCATCGGAAGTCGAGATAGAAGTCATTTGATCTCGCGAGTGGCGAAGTCACGAGGGAGCGAGATCGTGAGTCTCATCCTTTCGACGTCTCGTGTGTCAGAGGTTGGAAAACCGAGGGCTTGGTGCCACGAGTGGCGAGATCGTGATAAGGACAGTAGTCCCGAAAAGGTGGGAGAAATTCAGCGTTGACTGACACACCGGGTCTCGGGGATTCGAGAGCCTAGAAACCGACAGTGAACTCGCGAAGCCGCGAAGTTCCGATCCTCCGAGTGCAGAAAAGGAGGATAAAGCTGAAGAGAACCTGTGGGTTGCAGATTTCCCAATAGGGGATCAGAAGAACCATCGACATTCTTCGGGCCGAGAAGAAGAAGATCCTGAGGAGAGTGGTCACACTCTGAGGCGTGTGGTGTGGCTGCCATCACAAAACATTCGCGAAGTTGAGAGAATCATATTTTTGGCCAGGCATGCGAACATAGGTCAAGCGATTTGTTGACAAATGCAGAATTTGCCAACATTCGAAGGGAAGAAAGAAGAATGTGGGGTTTTATCAGCCATTGCCCATACCAGAGAGGCCATGGGAGGCGATAAGCATGGATTTTGTACTGGGATTTCCGAGGACGTAGAGAGGTGTTGATTCTGTCTTTGTGGTGGTGGATAGATTTTCTAAAATGGCACATTTTATTCCATGTCATAAGACCAACAACGCGACTCACATCGCAAATTTTTTTGTCAAGGAGGTCATTCAACTTCATGGATTGCCAAGATGCATAGCCTCGGATAGGGATACAAAATTCATAGGTCATTTTTGGAGGACGTTATGGAAGAAGCTAGGAACTAACTTGGCATTTAGTTAATCTTCTCATCCGCAGACGAATGGGCAGACAGAGGTGGTAAATAGAAGTCTGGGAGACTTGCTGAGGATCTTGGTGACGGAACACCATAGCAGCTGGGA
Source organism: Picea mariana (assembly GCA_032191745.1). Classification (NCBI taxonomy): domain Eukaryota; kingdom Viridiplantae; phylum Streptophyta; class Pinopsida; order Pinales; family Pinaceae; genus Picea; species Picea mariana. The sequence goes on from JASDQU010014107.1 coordinate 207,315, forward strand.
CAACATATTGCCACAGGCAGATTTCGCATACAACGATTCAGTGAATCGGAGTATAGGAAAGAGTCCATTTCAGGTTGTATATGGGATGCAGCCAAGAGGAGTTTCTGAACTACGGGATTCAGAACAGACTGCTATTAGCAGTGCTAGTGCAGAGGAATTCACTGAGGCGATGAAATAACTTCACAGCGAGGTGAAGCAGCGATTGATAAACTCAAATCAGGATTACAAGCGCAGAGCCGATCAGCAGAAGGGACAACTTCAGTTTGAAGTTGGTGATCTGGTTCTAGCACATTTTAGGAAGGAAAGGTTCCCGAGGGGAACATATAATAAATTGAAAATGAAGAAAATTGGGCCATGCAAGGTCCTGAAAAAATTCGGAGAGAATGCTTATGAGATTGAGTTGTTGGATGGCATCGGAATATCTCTGATATTTAATATCACAGATTTATACCCATACAGGGCTGGAGAAATAGAGGCTGGGGTTGAGCAGCCAGTAATTGAGTGGATGAAACAATTGCCAGTTGTCGAAAAGCCACAGATGGAGCGCATACTAGACAAGAGAGTGGGTAAAAAGACCAGGAGAAAAGAATACTATGAGTATCTGGTCAAGTGGAAGAATCACCCAGTGGAAGATGCCAGCTGGGAAAATGAAGCAGAGATTCTAAAGCATGGACAGACCATGCAGGAGCTCATGGACAAGAGCCCATGAAAGTTTTCAAGCTGAGGAGTATGATGCAGGAGCATCGCCAACTCATCAAGCGAGCCAGCGTGGAGCAGAAGACAGCTGGAAAGCCAGCGTGAAATTTTGAAAACTCTTTGGGGAATATTGCGCAAGTCTTTGATCAAATCATTATGAAGGCGCACTTATACATTGTAATGGATCTTTAGTGGATAGCTCTCGTCCTTAGCTAGATGAGGCATTTAAGATAGTTAATGCTGGTAGGTAGATTTTAATTCTAGATTTGATAGTTTAGAAGTCCAAGAAGGAAATGGGATATAGACACCCTCCTTTGTACATTGTAACATTATTCTGGATATCGAGAGTAGAAGAGCAAGCAGAGAACTGCGTAGAGAACATCCATGTACAGATATTGAATTAATAGAAGAAATCTTTGATTCAAATCCATGGTTATGTGTCTATTCTCTGTGTTGNCTAAGTGAGCCAAAGGATTCCTGCAAGGAGGGCAGTCGAATTGTCCACAAGGAGTGCGTTGACAGAAGGGTTCTCTTAGAGATAGATTTTGTTCTCTTTTCCTTGAGAGTGCAGATAGGCATAGTGCCATGCAAGGAGTTCGCAAGCCAAGCAAAGTCTCAGAGTTGCGATTCTGAGAAAAGTATTGAATGATTTCTGCTGTAGGAGTGCGCAGGGTTGAAAGACTTCAACACTTAGACAAGGTTGAATATTTTCCGCAAGGAGTGCGTGCAAAGTTCCTTCTAAGTAATTGAGAATCGCAAGGAAACTCAGGAGGAGTAGGCCTTCGAACTCATTGAAGGATAAGAGAGGAAATTATGCCTTGAAGGTTGCAAGGAACGCCGCAGATTTGCACACAAGGTGACGAGTTCTGTGGAAGAACGGCTCATTCTTTCGTGGATTGTGTGAGGAAGAAACGGACGGACGAAATTCTCCAAGGAGATTTCACGAAGTTCCGTGGAACATTGGATCTTACGAGGTGCAAGGAGGCTATAGTACAGGTGTGGTAAGGTTCAAATCTTAGGAGGGAAGGAGCCATCGATCGGGATCACGAGGAGTGTGGTTCTACTCGTGGATCGACATATCGGAAGTTCATGAGGCGAGACTCCAAATCTATGTAATGGAATTCACGATAGAGTGAGATACAATATTCCAACAGCTATGTAAGTAGCGTGGGCCATACAAGATAGTGGAGGACAGGTGGCGTAAAACATCATAGGTTCGGCGTCTCGGGCCTCGGAAGTCGAGATAGGAGTCATTTGATCTTGAGAGTGGCGAAGTCACGAGGGAGCGAAATTGCGAGTCTCGGCCTTTCGACGTCTCGTGTGTCGAAGGTTGGAAAACCGAGTGCTTGGTGCCACGAGTGGCGAGATCGCGATAAGGACAATGGTCCTGACAAGGTGGGTGAAAGTCAGTGTTGACTGACACACCGGGTCTCGGGGATTCGAGAGCCTAGATACCGATAGTGAACTCACGAAGCCACGAAGTTTCGATCCTCCGAGTGCAGAAAAGGAGGATAAAGCCAAAGAGAACCTGTGGGTTGCATATTTCACGATAAGGAATCAGAAGAACCATCGATGTTCTTCGAGCCGAGAAGAAGAAGATCCTGAGGAGAGCGGTCGCCCAGGGTTAGAAGAATTCAACACTAGAAGTTGTTGAAGATTTGGCGCCAGGAGTCTGTGCAAAAGGTTTACAAGAAGATTGAAGTCTTGGAAAAGTTTAAGAAGGAGTAGGTCTTCGAATTCGTCGAAAGGTACGTCCAGGGAAGTGTCTATTGAAAGCTTGCAGGAGTGTCACAGGTTTGGCGAGAGGGTGAACAAGTCTTTATGGAGGAAGCACTTGATTCATTTCGCAGGAACACTCAAGGGTTTGAAGCTCAGGAGAAATAGGCCTTTGAATCCGCTGGAGGATTGCACGAGAAGGTTGTGTATTGAAGCGTTCGAATAAGCACAAAGGTGTACGCAGAATAACAAGTCTTCGTGTGAGAAGCACTTTGTTCGATTCGCAGGATTTCATTTGGAAGGACGGACGGTCGAGAGCCTCTAAGAGAATCTCGCGAAGTTACGAGAATCGTCGGATCTTCACGTAGGATCGTGCATCGGAGCTTCATGGGTTGAAGTTTGTGTTCTCGACAATAGAAGCTACGAAGTCGTGAGGTACGATATCCCGACGGTGATGTAATCCGTGTGGGATCGCAAGAGTGAGTGGAAGACAGGTGGACGAGATCGAGGAATCTCGCGAGCTCGGGGCTCGTAAGTTGAACGCCCAAATATTGGGAGGTACAAGTCGCGAGGGTGCGAGGTAGCGAAATCACGACAGGAGAATATCGACGTCTCGGTACATCGGGACTCAGGAGTTGGAGAGTCGAGTGCTGGGAATCGCGAGCGGCGAAGTTGCGATAGTGCGAAGTTGCGATAAAGCGAAAGTCCCAGGGAAGTGGGAGAAGGTCAGCGTTGACTGAGACATCAGATCTCAGGGATCCGAGGGTGTAGTGGTCAATCGTGGAACTCGCGAAGTCATGAGTGCCAATCCTCCGAAAGCAAAGAAGGGAGGATAAAGCCGAAGAGAACCTGTGGGGTGCAGATTTCCCGATTGGGAAATAGAAGAACCGTTGAGTTCTTCAGGCCAAAAGGAAAGAAGGTCCTGAGGAGAGCAGTCGTGCTCCGAGGAGTGCGGTTGGCGTCATGTTGCAATATATTTCATTTCTTAAAAACGTAAGTTTAATTATAGATACATTGTTGTAGAAAAACGTTACTCATTATCATTCCTTTTATGTTTAAGGAACATACTGTTAAGTATGTGTCAAATTGACATATCAAATCGTGATAACAAAAAATCAAAAAATAGTCATTAGAAAGCTAACAAAATTATTGGCAAGTTTTGTTTTTACTCTAAAGTGAAATTCTAAATAAAAATAATAATTTTGTATGCCGGAAGTTAAAGAAATTGTGAAAATACAGTTTTCTTTCTCATAAAAGAAGAAAAAGTGTAACCCATCTTCATGATTTTACCCAATATTGAATAAAATTTAAATAATTGTTTATACTATTTTTTAAGTAAAAAGTGTTATAGCATTATATAAATTACTATAAATCTTGGTGCAATGTTATAATATCCTAAGAATTATTAAATCTCATGTTGTGGTCGGTAGTAGTGGACTAGTGATACATAAGAATGACTATAAATGTGAACCCACAACTTCGACAACCCACCACTTAGTAATTGTTGGGTGGAAAATTTATATGATGGAAGTGTTGGGTGCAAAATGTATATCATGGAACACACTCGACATGACTGTTGGGTGCAAAATGTATATCACGGAAAAAGCTGGACATGAAAAATAGAAATAAATTTCAATAATTAATTGAATAAAATTTAACAAAACATTATCACATATTAATAATGAATACGATATTTAATATTAATATTATAGAATAGATATCATAATCTTAATTTAGAGTTTATTTATTAATATTAATATAAAATAGTATATACAAGTATATATCCATTTTAACTCTAAAGTCAAGAATGATCAATTTCTAAGTACAAACCTTTATTATCATAAACAAAATCAAAATTTCAAAATTTCAAATTTACATTTAAAAACACTAAAAATAATATTGAATAAAATTTAAATAATTGTTTATATTATTATTTAAGTAAAAGTGTTATAGCATTATATAAATTATTATAAATCTTGGTACAATGTTATAATATTCTTTAAAGTACTCAGTCTCATGTATATGAAGGAATTGTTGGGTGCAAAATGTATATGATGGAAGTCTTGGATGCAAAATGTATATCAGGCTTGACATAAAAAATGAAAAATAAAAAATAAATAGAGTCAAGAAGGATCAATTTATAAGTACAAACCTTTATTATCATAAACAAAATCAAAATTCCATTTTTTTCCCAATTTACATTTTAAAACATTAAAAATAATATTGAATAAAATTTAAATAATTGTTTATAGTGTTCTTTAAGTAAAAAGTGTTATAACATTATATAAATTACTATAAATCTTGATACAATGTTATAATATTTATAACTTTCAACCGGGACTCCATAATTGTTGGGTGCAAAATGTATCTGACGGAAGTGTTGGGTGCAAAATGTATATTAGGGAAAAAGTTGTACATGAAAAATGAAAAATGTGAATCTGTGACTCCGCTATATCGCGACACCATAATTGTTGGGTGAAAAATGTATATGACGGAAGTGTTGGGTGCAAAATGTATATCACGGAACAAGCTCAACATCGAAAATAAAAAATAAAAATAAATTTCAATAATTAATTGAATAAAATTTAACAAAAACATTATCACACATTAATAATGAATACGATATTTAATATTAATATTATAGGATAGATATCATAAATTTAATTTATAGTTTATTTAATAATATTAATATAAAATAATATATACAAGTATATATCTATTTTAACTCTAGAGTAAAGATTTATTATCATAAACAAAATCAAAATTCCAAAAGTGAAAATTTACATTTAAAAATGTTAAAAACAATATTGAATAAAATTTAAATAATTTTTTATACTATTATTTAACTAAAAAGACTTATAACATTATATAAATTACTATAAATCTTGAAACAATGTTATAATATTCTATAAATTACTCAGTCTCATGTATATGACGGAATTGTTGGGTGCAAAATGTATATGACGGAAGTGTTGGGTGCAAGATGTATCACTAGAACATAAAAAATAAAAAACAAAAATAAATAGAATCAAGAAGAATCAATTTACAAGTACAAATCTTTATTATCATAAACAAAATCAAAACTTCAAATTTCTCAATTTACATTTAAAAACATTAAAAATAATATTGAGTAAAATTTAAATAATTGTTTATATTGTTCTTTAAGTAAAAAGTGTTATAGCATTATATAAATTATTATAAATCTTTGTACAATGTTATAATATTCTATAACTCTGCAACCGGAGACTCTGTAATTGTTGGGTGCAAAATGTATATCACTAACTCAACATGGAAAATGAAAAATAAAAATAAATTTCAATAATTAATTGAATAAAATTTAACAAAACATTATTACATATTAATAATGAATAAGATATTTAATATTAATATTATAGGATAGATATCATAAATTTAATGTAAAGTTTATTTATTAATATTAATATACAAATATATATCCATTTTAACTTTAGAGTCAAGAAGGATCAATTTCTAGGAGAAACCTTTATTATCATAATCAAAATAAAAATTCCAAAATTTCAAATTTATATTTAAAAACATTAAAAATAATATTGAATAAAATTTAAATAATTGTTTATACTATTCTTTAAGTAAAATGTGTTATAGCATTATATAAATTACTATAAATCTTCGTACAATGTTACAATATTTTAAAAATTACTAAATTTTATATGTCATGATTTGATTGGATAACATATTGGAGGTCTTATTGTTGTCTTCAATATTCCCAATGTTTTATATGTTAGCATATCCAAACTTTTTTATTGGTTCTGACATTCTTAAATGTTTACCTAACATGTCTCACAGCCTTAAATGTTTACTTAACATTTATATGATGGAACAGGCTAGACATGAAAAAAAAAATGAATAGTTAAATGAATAAAATTTAACAAAACTTTGTTACATATTATTAATGAATACTATATTTAATGTTAATATTGTAGGATAGATATTATAAATTTTATTTATAATTTATTTATTAATATAGATATAAAATAGTATATACAAGTATATATCCATTTTAACTCTAGAGTGAAGAATGATCAGTTTCTAGGTACAAACCTTTATTATGACAAACAAAATCAAAATTCCAAAATTTCAAATTTACATTTAAAAAAGTTAAAAATAATATTGAATAAAATTTAAATAATTGTTTATACTATTCTTTAAGTAAAAGTGTTATAGCATTATATAAATTACTATAAATCTTGGTACAATGTTATAATATTCTATAAATTACTGGGTCTCATGTATATGACGGAATTGTTGGGTGAAAAATGTATCTAACAGAAGTGTTGGGTGCAAGATGTATATCACGGAAAAAGATGGACATGAAAAATGAAAAATAAAAAATAAATAGAGTCAAGAAGAATCAATTTATAAGTACAAACCTTTATTATCATAAACAAAATCAAAATTCCAAATTTCTCAATTTACATTTAAAAATATTAAAAATAATATTGAATTAAATTTAAATAATTGTTTGAATTGTTCTTTTTCTTTTTTTTAAGTAAGAGTTTTTATATATAAAGGGCCTTCAAAAACCAGTCCAGAATTACAAAATCTTGAAAACAAACGTGTTGTAGTTACCGAACTGCCCCAAGAGAGGGGAAACCAGTTCAGCGAGCCGGGTAAATCTAGCAATTTATAGTTTGACAGTCTTAGATAAACATAACTAGTCTGACTAGGCTACAGCTATGAAAATAAACTAGTTAAACTATCAAATCCTCCGAGGGGTCAAACACTTGGAAAATAACTTGGCTAGGTGGCTTGGTAGGCTGTGTCCCAAGGTTCCTCTTCGATGGGCGTCCCTTTACCTTCCAGTTGTATGTTAGTGGCCAAGTTTCCCCCGTCTAGGTTGGCAGCTGGCAAGGTGACCCCAGGTGGACTGTACGCATGGATGCCTGTAGTTGTCGCAACCTCTGTGTCCCTATGTGTGACCTACACCATGTCGTCCCCTTCCATCTATTGCACCTGTTCATTCCTGTCGACGGCCTCTGCATGGGGCATATCTGTTGTTGCCACGACTTCTAGAGTGGAGTGGAAAGCTTCCTGGAAGGTGGAAAGAATCTGAAGGAGGGTCGATGTCTTCCCATCCAAAAGATGCAATCGAAAATGGAGGTCCTCCAATCCTTGTCAAAGCTCAAAGACCAGCCCATAAAGGATGGCCAAACTATCCTTCAGCTGTGAGTCAGGGATGAAGTTAGTAGATGTAAAGATCCTCCTTGTTACGCTAATAACCTCCTTAACAAGTGGAAAAGTTTTTTTTTTTTTTTAAGGTGTGTGTGCGCGTGTACAAAGGAAGTAAACACATTCAACTCTGCGTCGCCACCTGACGACGAATAAGACACAACCATGTCGAGCATAACAAGATGACATAAGGCGCACAACAAGTAACCACAAGCATTAAATGACATACTTTGTCATGTGCAGTATGAATAGGGATGGAAGAATCCATAGTAGTAGATTTTACTATTTCTGCACAGGAAAGCAGGGCGTTTAATCTTAGTTCTATGCTCCGGAGAGAGAGAATGTCAGATAGGCTCTTGGCCGACTGCTCAGGCAAAAACTAGTAATCTCTGTCAGGAGGTCACAGTGGTGGGAACTCTGCCTTTAAAGAGACTGAGACTATTGATACGACCTTAGAGGTGTGTCGCAAGAGTGGAAACCCTGCCTTTAAAGGGCCCGAGACTCTTGATATGGCACTAGATTCTTTACACAGAAAATAATTACACACACAAAATTATATACAGAGCGACTAGCTTTATCAAATCAAAGAGTCTGATATCATACAACTGTGAGTTTGGACAATTCCAATTATAGTACTAACCTTGAAATTAATTAACAATCTCAATACATCCTATATGTTACATATACCATAAAATTACAATAACATTATCTTAACAACCTCACATCTTATGTTATAATAAACTTGCAACTAAAACATCAATCACTAATCACATGACTCCTTGTATGCTACCAATGCAATGAAGTTACAATAACTTTACCATAAAATAAATCAACATTACATTTATATTACCATAAGCTTGCCAATGAATTAATAATAAAAAGAAATCATTACCGTAGCATTCAATTACATATTGCTAAACCATTTTGTGACATTAATTACAACAAATTCAGTGACAGTACTGTCAGATGACCATACCTTTAAATGTATATTGTATTTGACAATGCAATTGAAATAACCCTAAAATTACATCTTTGTTTTCTAACACTAACATACCTTTCATTTAATACAAGAGTGTCACTCCTTCATAATTGAAAACTACAAATTAAATCAATAAATAAAATCTATATGTCCCAACTTTAAATGCGTAAAACTTGGTATCTTGGAAGCCTCCTTTTCCACCTATCTTTTAAATTAGTATCTAGAGTCAGGAACGGGTAAGTGAAGGTGGTTGTCAGGGTAGCGCAAGCTGGGACGACTTTGTCATCACCCCAAAATCATGTCACTCGAGCATGAAGTCTAAAGGCTAAGGAGCGAACTAATTTACATTAAATTCTTTATTTTTAATCAACTCTAGTAAAGCAATACCTCCTAAGAATTGAACAATCACCTCTAGAAGTTATAATAAAACCATATCCCCCATTGCATTAAACAGTACCCAAATTGTGTTAATCAGTATCCAATTTGTATTAAGGCGATATTCAGTTTGTATCAACATTACCCAATTATATTAAAACAATAATCAAAATATGTTAAGACGGTACCCCCTTAACAATGATTAAAAAATACAAAAATTACATGAAGACTGTACCCGCTAAAATTTATATTACAAAGAATTCTTCTTATCCCATTTATAAGATAGAATTGCTAGAATTATTAGGTCGCTAAATTACAAACGATGGTTGATCTATAAGGTGTTATAGATCCCAATTTTGACTGTTATATGACCTACCCAACTATAAATTTGATTGGAAAGAACTGTAATACAACATTCTCAAGACACATGACAACAATACCCCTAATTCATATTGAAATCTATAAATATTTTAATAATTACAGAATCACCTAAATTTGAATTTGTAAATTGTAGAACCATAAAATTCACATATAAAGTAAACAAATGGTAAAACAGTAAAGTTGATTAAATTGCGAAACACCAAAACTGAACTAAATTAAAAGGTAATTTTTTTTTTTTTTTTTAACTGTATACTAATCAAATTTATATTTATAAAAGAGTATAACAATATTCAACTGAGGTTAAAATTTTATCGAACAGAAAAAAGGGAATCATTACCCAAATTAACTGGCATAGCAGTGACAATCACAATCGGTAGCTAAAATTTAAGTACATCTGTCGCTCCCACACCCATTAATACGTAGTAAACTGAGGTAAAAATTTAGCTGCACTTCTATTACTTAGGGATTCCAGGAACCACGCAGGAAACCGCCACTGCCCTTAAGGTCGCTTCCATTCTGACATCTCACAAGTGGAAAGGAGGGGGCCATTGTTCATTCAATGCCATTATAAGGGTAAACTATAACTCCGATTGGAATGATACACAGTCCGACAATAACCTGCGAGACAAGGAGCATCCTAAAATGCAGGCAAGGTTGGGTCTTCTGCTCAATTGGTCACGAGTTGATTAAGAAATCTCCAGGGCAGGAAGGTTAGCGTCCGATCATCAACCAACATTCAAGGATAAAAAGATATGCAGGAAGGGTTTGGATCCGATGTGGGCTGGCCTGCGTTAAAGGGTGAGTTCATGGGTGCGTTCTTCCGCAACCCGGTCACTGGTTCAGCACGCCCGTGGGCATTGGAGCAGGGAGACACAACATGAATTAAGGCAGGTTGTAAGGCTCACAGTAGGCATAGGCTAACGCTTACAGCCAAGGTTGTGGGATTTATTCGGCGATACAGAAAAAGGGATACATCAGCAAGTAACAAGCAGCAAATCAGGGTCAATACAGAAAAAGGGATTCGTGTAGCAACTAACGAGCAGTAAATCGATAAAACCAACAATTATGGATTTATGGTAGATAACAGCCAAGGCACTCCAAATCCACCCAAGGGAAGCACGTTGGCCAAACGTCTTTAATCAAGTTAGGCATGAAAACATATATAAAACACATTCAAAAATTTGGCATCGTAGGCCACTCCGGTTATCAGTCGGTTGTCCAACAGCCACACAATAGATGCTTCACCATAATGTTCGACACACTACCCACGATTACTAACAAGATAGCACTGCCTAACACCTTAACAATGACTCCTTAATACCAATGGCTCAATAAAACTCACACGAGGGATTGTAGGTCACAATCATCAAGGCATAAACAATCATTCAAGAACTAAGGGATCTCAGTCCATAAAATAACAATCATAGTACCCACATCAACCAGGGCGGTTTCGGCGAGTGTAAATCGTATTGGAAATAACACAAAAATGAAAAGAAGCAACTAAAATCGCCAAAGACTCAAGGGTAAAATGCTATCTAGGTAAGAAGTATTACGGAGGTAAGATTTTTGGAAGATGCAGGGATTTCAACGCAAGTTCCCTCAACACCAGAAGGCGCAATAACAAAAATCAATTTACCTACTTAGAACAC
>JASDQU010014107.1:234752-265194 GCA_032191745.1 Picea mariana
AGAGATATATTTCATGCTAATATGAATGTGCATTTTTTATTGTTCCTAATAAGTTGTGCGTGATTTAGGAATGTGTGTTCATTCCTAAAGCGTGCACATTATTTTTATTTCACTTTTTTTAGGAAATCACACGCATTCTTGTACACTTGTTTCTCAAAAACATGAGTGAAATATTCAGAACATGTATACGTTCTTTTGAACTTGCCTACGTGGCTTGTTGAGTGAAGGTTCGGGGTTTGTTGAACTTGACACATCATGAACTCATGTGTGTTCCTATAAATGGACACATGTTCCCATGAGTGTGCACTCTTTCTCACCATGTTGCCACATTATCGTCTACCATATTTGTGCACTCACCAAATATTTTTATATAATTAAAAATGGGGTTGCGATGTAGCTACAACAACCACATACATAAAAATTCAAATATTCTCTTGGGATGATCTATTTTATATACATATAATATCATCCTCTAATAGATATTCCAAACCAATACGTAATTTCACAAGAAACTTGCTTAACATATTGTCCCAAAAACATACAATTTTAAGTAAACATTTATGGTATTAAGGTTGAAAACTACCATGTGCTTCTTGCATCCCATCAAAGTGGCTTATGAAGAAATAAGACTTGGAACCCAAACCATTATTTGGTTTTGGGATTTTTAGGTTGCTTGGAACCATATTTGTTTTAAAATAACCTTGATGGAGTTTGCTTGCCAACTTTACCCAAAGGGCTGCTTCAGCATTGAGCCCCCTCTTGATAAGAATAAATTGAATTTGATTGAAGTGGTTAGAGATCCTCTTGGTACTTCTTATATTAGGAACCAAATACCAATATAGCATAGAAAAACCTCAGAATAAGTACTCAACGCCTTGAAAAAGAGAAAATTTTAGATAATAAGCCTTTTCAAGGGGGAAACCTCCTCATACACCACATAGATTTTCAAATAAAAGATGGTTCCAAATAAAAAGGTATCCTTGGTATATATAGGAGAATAGGAGGTACAATTAGAACTAATGGAACTAAGTTGACAAATAAAATAACATTATGTGACATCCTCCTCGTTACGACAACTCTGATAATAGGTGCAATTTTTTAATTTTTATTTAATTTTAATTTTATTTATTTAATTTTTATTTTTATTTTTTTTCTGTAAGGTGTGTGCATGCGTGTAAAAAGGGAAACAACCACACTTGACTCACGTCGCCACCCAACGACTAACAAGACACAACCACGATGATCACAACAAGAAGACATAAGGCGCACCACAAGTAACTACAAGCATTAAACAACATACTATGTTATGTACAGTATGAACACAGATGGAAGAATCCATAGTAGTAGATTTTACTATTTCTGCACAGGAAAGCAGGGCGTTTAATCTTATTTCTCTGCTCCAGAGAGAGAGAATGTCAGATAGGCTCCTGGCCGACTGCTCAGGCAGAAACTAGTAATCTCTGTCAGGAGGTCACAGTGGTGGGAACTCTGCCTTGAAAGAGCCCGAGACTACTGATACGACCTTACAGGTGTGTCGCAAGAGTGGAAACCCTGCCTTTAAAGGGCTCGAGACTCTTGATATGACACTAGATTCTTTACACAAAAAATAATCACACACACAAACTTATATACAAAGCGACTAGCTTTATCAAATCGAAAAGTCTGATATCATACTACTGTGAATTTGGACAATTCCAATTATAGTACTAACCTTGAAATTAATTAACAATCTCAATACATCCTATATGTTACATATACCATAAAATTACAATAACATTATCTTAACAACCTCACATCTTATGTTATAATAACCTTGCAACTAAAACATCAATCACCACTCACATTACTCCTTGTATGCTACCAATGCAATGAAGTTACATTAACTTTACCATGAAATAAATCAACATTACACTGATCATAATTAAATAAAATGACGACCACCTTGCAACTTACAGGTTATCTACAACATTATTTCCACATTTCCATAAAACGTATAACAAACATCACCTTAACAGTTCCATAACCATTATCACCAACATTAAACATTTCATTATACTATCGATACCTCAAAACAAATACACTAACATTAACCTTACCCTAAGCATTTAACATGAAGCATTACATTACATGATTCTTTCATTGCGCGCAAGTCTCATTCATCAGGAAACATGTCATTCAATTCTTAGATAATCATGGACGCAAGAATAAGTAAGTTTAAGCCATCATTAAAAATAACTATATAAAAACTAAATATCTAGATCCACCATCTACTACATAAATCCTCAATGCGTAAAAACTAAATCTATGTCAATCATTCACTACATACTAACCAGTACTCAAGTAGCGATAACTAAAACCATCGGTATTGCATCCATAAGGCCATAAGGTGCCATCTAAAAAAACACTAAATATACATCAATAAGCCAGTCGAAACTTCGCCAAGGTTAACATGTAAGTAACATCAACAAATTTCCACTGACCCCACTAGATATACTCTAGCATGCAAAGTTTTTTTTTTTTTTAACACATCTATCAAATTTGTATTTCTGGAATGACAAATAATTTTGCAGTGCCAAATTTAGTTTTCATAATGCCATTAATCATACGATGAACAAGGGAATTCAAATCTAAATTCAACTTGGATTAGTAGAAATTTTATAGTGGATCATAAGAAATTAAATATTTAAATAAAACAATGCATTTTTGTTGTGACTACTTATGCAATGATTCAATAATACAAATCCAAATGGTATAATGGTTTGGACGAGACTCATCAAAGTCAACCCCGGATTTTCCAAACTTCATTGGCGGTAGATTTTAAATATCATACGAAAATCTAAACTTAAGAATTGACAAAATTGACAACAAACAATAAATAACAGAAAGCGGGGTCTCTACATTTTGATTAGCAACAATCGTAGAAAATTATAATATCCGACTTTGCAAAAATATAAGGCAACGGATAAGTAAACTTTTGATCTCTAAATTTATAAACAATTTTGGCAGCGAACACTTGAATTTTCTGAATTTTGGGTTGTAATTTAAAATGGCAGTGAATGCATAAATTTTCTGAATTCTGAGCTGTAAATTGAAATGGCAGCGAATACGTAAATTTTCTGAATTCTGAGTTGTAATATAAAATGGCATCCAACAATTAAATTCTAAATTTCTGCTGGGAAAATGAAATTTCTCTTCACAATAAAGTCGAATGCCCATATGCCAAAATTGAATTCTCAAAACTAATTTACAAAAACGAAATGCCCATACATCTATTGCTAGAACGAATTCTCAGGTCTAAATTTACAAAACAAAAATGCCCACAGTGATATACAAAACGCCTCGATTTACATAAAAACGCCCACTGTAGAGTATACATGCCCACAGTGATATAAAATGCCCACGGTAATATATAAAATGCCCACAGTCATATAAAAACGCCCCCATTTATATAAAAATGCCCACTGTAGAGTATAAACACCCATAGTGAATAAAATGCCACGGTAATATATAAAATGCCCACATTCATATAAAAACACCCCCATTTATATAAAAATGACCACTGTAGAGTATAAACACCCACAGTGAATAAAATGCCCACGGTAATATATAAAATGTCCACAGTCATATAAAAATGCCCCCATTTATATAAAAACGCCCACTGTAGAGTATAAACGCCCACAGTGAAATAAAATTCCCAAGGTAATATATAAAATGCCCATAGTCATATAAAAATGCCCCCATTTATATAAAAACACCCACAGAATTTATAACGCCTATCGTCATGTAAAAATTCTCACGGCAAAGGTAAAAATGTCCATTGGGATATTTAAACGCCCACAGAAATGTAAATACACCCACAAAAATGTAAAAACACAGACAACAAACACAAGGCACAGTGGGAGATCGCACAGATCCAAGGAAGGTCGGCAATGCCGAGATCATAAATTACTTTATCTAATACTGACATGCAATAGTAGAGTAAGAAGTAATATTTTTATAACTGTCCCACAATTACAATCGTCGAAGAGCAAGGCAAGAAACCAATTAATCCAACAAGAACCCAAGCCATTTGAAGTTAAGAATTTTTCATCTCACAATTCCATTAATAAAATGTTGATAACAATAAGAGAGGACTAAGGTCCTAATACCTTCTATCATGCAAATGAAATACATACCGTTGCCTTAACTCCCGCCTCGAATGATGACCCCGCGCTCTGTGTCGCTCCAGCTCCGTGCCGCTCCCGCTCGTCGACTGTAGAGACTACACCGATACCTCCCAGCCAATGGCTAGGGGTACTTTTCTTTCCCCTTAGCCCCCCGAGCCGCAAAGGGGCCACACAAAATCAATATGGTTCGTCTATATTCCCAGCTCGCCTCGCAAGGCCAAGCTACCACTCCTATCCACGCTGGAAAATCCCAACTCTCCACAAGTAATCAGTCAAGTCACAATTCCGACAGCGTAACGTTACGCTAACAGGCGATCCCTTTCTTCCTCATCTTCCCTTTCTTTTATAGAGTTTTTCCAGCCTCCAATTTTCCCTAAATCACATTTTAATTAAGTTTTAATAAAAATATTCTAAATATTCTCCTTCGCACAAGTGTCGTCCATCCCCCTCTTTCCTCAAATAATTATTTTCTTTAAATTATTAAATTACAAATTTCCCTCACCCACCTAGAGTTGCTCCTAAATTTCCTCCTAGTTGTTCCTAGATCCCCTTACATGTTTTAAATAATTTCCCTAAAAATGAAGTTGCTAAATTAGCTCAAATTAGAAGGTTCTTAATTGCAGATTCCTTACTATGTTGACCTCGCTTTTTACCATAAGTTCCCAACTTTCCTTTGTTATGTTTCCTCCATTACTTAGTTTCCTAATTCTTATTATTCCCTTCTTTCCCCTTTTTATTAGAGCCAAAATGGCAGTTGGGCTATTTACTCTTTTACCTTTATTATTAATTTAAAATCTTTTTATACTTCCACAAGTTAATAATTTATTTCCTCTTTACAAATTTAAAACCACGGATTTTAGTTAAATTATTCCTCTCTTCAATTTACCATCTAAATTTAAGAAGACTAAAACTATTACTTAAGTGGGTTTTAGTTTATATCTTTATTTTTATTTTTATAGAGTCTTTTCTTAAGGCTAAACAAAATTTTACCTGAGAGAAGTTTTATACTTAGGTTTAGATTCTGAACTGGGCGACAATTATTTAGGGAAGTCGTTTTAAGAATTTTTTAAGGTGTTAAATGTCTTAGGGCCATCTAGGTTTGTTCCTTCCTCAACATCAATGAGACATGCCCTTCAGGATGCACTATGTGCTCCAAGGATGCCACTCACCCCGGTTGTTTCTCTTGCGCGATGTGCCCTTCAGGATGAACCACGTGCTCCAAGGGTGCTACTCGCCGACTTGTGTTTCTTTTGTACGATGTGCCCTTCAGGATGCACCACGTGCTCCAAGGGTGCCACTCACCAACTTGACTGATTGGTAGACATTTATAACCCCTGGAGTCAACACTCCACCAGGTGAACTTGTGGGAGACTGAGGGCTCTAAGGAATAAGTCCCCCACCTTGTTGCGTGCCCCTTAGAATCATCGTGAGCGACTGTCACAGTGTGCCCTCATGGCATCATCGATCCCCTCGAACTAGGTAATCGTTAACCTACAATTCCAGCCATGGTGGGAGTGCTAGTAGGCTGTGGCAGGGTTGTTGTCCACACCTCTCCCTCAACCTCTCTGGAAATCATGTGTGACCCCTTTACTCCATATATGAGTCTGGTCGGCAAGATATCGTCAACTTGCATCATCAACAATCGTGTCAGAACATGTCAACATCATATCATCAAATCAATGAAATATCACGGTAAAGAAATCAAACAAAATAGCACACTCCTTGACTCAATCCGGAGTCCAAGGGGTTCCACCAATTCCTCTGCATCCTCAAGGTCCACAACCCTGCACACCCAATAAAACTAAGTCAATAGCACCTGTCTACGTCAAAGAAGTAAAACATCATGTCATCTATCATAACGCATCATAATCAAGGATAAACATTTTAACATCATAAAAGTCCAGATCACTTGCGAGCAAGTGTCCTCAAAGAATAAGTTTTCTCAGTGCACGAGAGCAGGATGTTACGTACAACCCCTTTTGGTCTAAACTTCATCTCAAAGTTTCTTAGTATAAATGCCGAAATAAAAGTACCATAGTATCATAAGTCTATCTATCAAACAAAAATGGGAACTGCTGGCGCATATCATATGCATCCTCCCATGTCGTCAAGTGCGGACTATAATTGTCCCACTAGACCTTGACCTAATCTACCATTCGACGTCGTAACTGTCAAACGCGATAATCTAAGATGTCGACTGACTCAGACGTGAGTGCTCCCTCGTCTGATACCTGCAAGGAACTCATGTCAATCACATGTGTAGGATCACTAATATGATGTCTGAAAACAGATATATGAAAAACATCATGCATATGCCTCAAAGAATCAGGCAAGGCTACTCGATCGGCCACGGGCCCCTTTCTCTCCACAATCTCGAAAGGTCCCACAAACCTAGGAGAGAGTTTATCTCCCTTTCCAAACTTGATCGAACTCTTATGCGGTTTAACCCGCAAGAAGACTCGATCGCCGACCTCGTAACTACGGTCGAATCGATGCGCATCGGCATAACTCTTCTGTCGATCCTGCGCTTCTTTAATCCTCTGTCTTATGGTTTGTGTTTTCTCTTCCATTTTTTGGATCACTTCTGGTCCCACCAAGACCCTATCCTCAAGCCGATCCCAACTCAAGGGCGTCCGACATGGTAGCCCATAAAGAAACTCCAAAGGCGCCATCTTAATGGTGCTCTGGTAACTGTTGTTGTAAGAAAACTCTACTAGAGGCAAGAATTCCTCCCAACGCTTTTGTTGGTAAATCACATACATGCACAACATGTCTTCCAAGGTTTGGTTCCTTCGTTTTGTCTATCCGTCCGTCTCTGGGTGATATGCAGTACTAAAGTTAAGTTGGGTTCCCAAGGCCTCTTGGAATTTCGTCCAAAATCGTCCAGTAAACACCGATCCTCGATTGGATATAATCTTCTTAGGCATGCCATGTAGCCTCACAATCTCACTGATGAAAAGTCTCACTATGTTAGGTGCCTGATACGTCATATGCACAGGAATAAAGTGAGCACTCTTTTTCAGAGTGTCTACTAATACAAAAATTGAGTCGTGTCTCCTTGCCGTTAGTGGAAATCCAACAATAAAATCCATCGAAATAACTTCCCATTTCGATTCCGAAATGGCATGTGGTTGAAGTAATCCTGCCGGGTGTCTATGTTCATCCTTTACTTACTGACACTCTAGACATCTAGCCACAAATTTGACTATGTCAGCCTTCATTCCCTTCCAGAAGAATAAGGGTTTAAGGTCTGCCCTCATCTTTGTGACTCTTGGGTGAGCCATGTAAAATGCTCTATGAGCCTTGCTCAGGATCAACATCCTCAACTCGTCGTTTGGCGGTACATAAATACGACCTCTAAACCTCAATAACCCATAGCTATCAAAAGAAAATCCCTCATATCGTGGTACCATCATTGTGTTTTGTCTGAAAAAACCCTCGAAGTCTATGTACCATTCGTCGTCACGCTGTAAAGTGAGAATTTTCTCATGTAAGTTCGTCTGAAGAGGCAACACCGAGAATATATGTGGTCTTTGACTCAAAGCATCAGCCACTCAGTTCACTTTTCCCTTTATGTAAGTAATCTCAAAGTTGTACTCGCTAAACAATTCTAACCAACTTCGTTGTCGCGCGTTCAAGTCGCTTTGCGTAAAAATGTGTTGTACTCCACAATGATCAGTCCTTAATTCAAATTTTCGTCCAACAAGGTAGTGTTTCCAAAACTTCAAGGCATATATGATGGCTAATAACTCCAAATCATGCATCGCGTAGTTCTCCTCATGCCTTCTCAGTTTCCTTGAAATGTAAGCAATCACTCGTCCGTCTTGCATCAAGACTCCGCCTAAACCTTCCTTGGATGCGTCAATGCATACCAAGAATTCTGCGTCCATGTCAGGGACCTTTAGTATCGGTGCTATGGTCAAAAACTCCTTAAGCCTTCGAAATGCTTCCACACATTTCTCAATCCAAAAAAACTTCTTGTTTTTCTTCTGCAATTTTGTGATCGGATTTGCTATCTTCGAAAATCCTTCGACAAACCGTCGATAGTATCCTGCTAAACCCATAAAACTACGTAATTTTGTGACATTCATCGCTGCAGGCCATTCCATAATATCCTCAACCTTGGATGGATCCACAACGATACCTTCCCTGGAGATGACATGCCCTAAGTAGTGAATTTTAAAAAGAGCATTTGGACAACTTCCCATACAATTTGTGCTCTCGTAGACACTGTAGTACCAAGTGCAAGTGCTCATCATGCTCCTCCATCATCCGAGAGTAGATCAAGATATCGTCAATGAATACTTGGATGAACTTGTCCAAGTACTTGTGGAACATCCCGTTCATCAAACTCATGAATACCCCTGGGGCGTTTGTCAGTCCAAATGGTAAAATAGTAAACTTGTAATGTTCAAATCTCATCTTAAAGGTTCTCTTAGGGACGTCATCCTCCTTGATTCGTAACTAGTGATAACCTGATCACAAATCGATCTTGGAGAACACCGTCGCACCCTTCATTTGATCGAACAGATCATCAATTCTTGGTAAGGGATACTGATTCTTGATCGTAGCCTTGTTCAGTTGACGGTAGTCAATGCAAATCCTCCATGATCCATCCTTCTTTCCAATGAAAATAACGGGTGCACCCCACGGTGACACACTAGGGCGTATCAGTCCCAGGTCCAACTACGCCTTCAGTTGCATTTTCAACTCTTGCAACTCCAGGGTCGACATCCGATAAGGCATTCTTGCTATCGGTTTCGTCCCCAGTTTCAGGTCTATGGTAAAATCCAATTCCCTCTCCAGCGACATCCCCGATAACTCCTACGGGAACATGTCCGCAAAATCTCTCACCATTGGAAGGTGTTCTATACCTTCCGCTACTCCCTTCTCATTTAGCGCAAGGATCACATAAACCTTGCACCCCTTGTGCATACTCTTTTGTAACTATAAGGAAGAGACAAACCATAGGGATACTCCCTAGTTATGTCCTACAATCACACATCTCTTTCCTTCATCATCAACCAAGCTCAACCATTTTGTCTTACAGTTTAGTATCACCTCATGTGATTTCAACCAATCCATACCAATCATGACGTCATAAGATCCTAAGATCATGATGTACAAGTTGACCCTCGTGGAAAACTCTCCCAGGTTAAGGGCACAGCCCGTAACCTTTCCTCCAACCTTTTGTTTGGCTCCTGAAGCCATCTCTACAAAGCTAAACTCATCCTGTTCAACTGCCTTTACCTTAATCCTTTTTAGCGCTACACCAAAAATGAAACTCTCAGTAGCAACTAGGTCTATCAAAATAATAAGGGTCTGGTCAGCAACAGTACCTGTCTTCCTGAGCACAATCAACTGGTGCTCTGCCTGGCAGTTATTCACCGCTGGATGAATCCGATGGGCCTTGCCCATTTCTCCCACGGTAGTGGGTCCGACTGATCATGACACTGTGTTCCTCTCCACAGGACAATCGCACTGGTAGTGTGGCTCCCCACACATCCAACACCCCTTCTTCGGCCCAGTAGTCTTGGTACCTGAAGTAGAAGATGATGGCCCACTAGCATGGAACCCAGGTCTGTTCTGCTGAACAGGCCTAAATTGTTGTTGTTGCGGGTGACACTACTGCTGATGATGTGGTCCCCGATAAGGTGCCCTCTGCTGAGGCGACGGTCGTCGGGGTGTAGTGAAAGTGCATCCTCTCTAGAAGCCACGATATCCCAGCGTATGTCTCGCTGGAGTCTGATGCTGCGTGTACCAGATGAACCCTACCCTGCTGGTCCCGCTGGAGTCCTGGTCTGAACCCTAATGATAAGCTCCTCCTCTGCTATGAGGGCCTTTTGGACAACATCGTGCAAGGTTTGAGGCATCAAGATCCTAACCTTTGCATGCAGGTTTCTGTTAAGGACAAACACAAACCTGTTGACCTTGAGCTTCTCAGTGTTAAGGTGCGGAGCATACCGGAGCAGCTCTATAAAACGTGCCTCGTACTCGGGCACCGTACGACCTCCCTGTCATAATGCGTTGAACTCATTGAGTTGACACTCAATGAATTCCTCTGAAAGGTACCTCTCTCGGAACCGTTCCTCAAACAGTTGCCATGACACGTCTTTAACGGCCATGTTCAGCTGTGGTAGGAACATCTTCCACCATAGAAGAGCGCACCCCTTCAGTTGAAAGACCGCCATGTGGACCTTCATCCTGGAGGTATAATCACAAATTTCAAAGCTCATCACCATATTCTCCAACCATGCCTCGGCGGTGGCGCCATCCGGGGCACAAAAGAACTCAGGAAATTTAAACTTCTCGAGTTCACGGTGAATGCTACCTGTAACGGTCGGGATGCACGGTAGAACCTTAGTGGGTGCTGGCGCCCTACCCTCGTCTCTGTCTAATCAGTTGATCAGCACCTCGGACATGCGCTGAAAATATCTAATCATCCCAGCAACATCGCCAAATATTATATGCTCCTGTCTGAGAACCTTCTCGCCTCCCTTGGGGTTAGACCCCTCAGGCGTGGATGCTACTAGAGGCATCACGCCTCCTCCTCTAGCACCCCGTCGTCTGCCTCTATAGTGTCCTCTAACCATGATTACCTGCACACACACAATCAACTCGATCAGCAACAGTATAATCAAATCTAACCATGTCAATGAAAGTCGTAGCAAATCCCAAGTCGCGGGTCGAACCGGCTCTGATACCATATAAGACAGCCTCCTTACGACAACAACTCTGATAACAGGTGCAATTGTTTGTGTGTGTGTGTGTAAGGTGTGTGCATGCATGTAAAAAGGGAAACAAACACACTTGACTCACGTCACCACTCGACAACTAACAAGACGCAACCACGATGATCACAACAAGAAGACATAAGGTGCACCACAAGTAACTGCAAGCATTAAATGACATACTGTGTTATGTATAGTACAAACACAGATGGAAGAATCCATAGTAGTACATTTTACTATTTCTGCATAGGAAAGCAGGGCGTTTAATCTTAGTTCTCTGCTCCGGAGAGAGAGAATGCCAAATAGGCTCCTGGCCGACTGCTCAGGCAGAAACTAGTAATCTTTGTCAGGAGGTTGCAGTGGTGGGAACTCTGCCTTTAAAGAGCCCGAGAATACTAATACGAACTTAGAGGTGGGTTTCGAGAGTGGAAACCGTGCCTTTAAAGGGCTCGAGACTCTTGATACGGAACTGGATTCTTTACAGAGAAAATAATCACACACACAAACTTATATACAGAGCGACTAGCTTTATCAAATCGAAGAGTCTGATATCATACTACTGTGAATTTGGACAATTCCAATTATAGTACTAACCCTGAAATTAATTAACAATCTCAATACATCCTATATATTATATATACCATAAAATTACAATAACATTATCTTAACAACCTCACATCTTATGTTATAATAACCTTGCAACTAAAACATCAATCGCCAATCACATTACTCCTTGTATGCTACCAATGCAATGAAGTTACAATAACTTTACCATGAAATAAATCAACATTACATTGATCATAATTAAATAAAATGATGACCACCTTGCAACTTACAAGTTATMTACAACGTTATTTCCACATTTCCATAAAACGTATAACAAACATAACCTTAGAAGTTCCATAACCATGAGCACCAACATTAAACATTTCATTATACTATCGTTACCTTAAAACAAATACACTAACATTAACCTTACCCTAAGCATTTAACATGAAGCATTACATTACATGATTCTTTCATTGCGGGCAAGTCTCATTGATTAGGCAACATGTCATTCAATTCTTAAATAATCATGGGTGTCATAATAAGTAAGTTTAAGCCATGATTAGAAATAACTATATAAAAACTAAATATCTAGATCCACCATCTACTACATAAATTCTCAATGTGTAAAAACTAAATCTATGTCAATCATTCACTACATACTAACCACTGCTCAAGTAGCGATAACTAAAACCATCAGTATTGCATCCATAAGGCCATAAGGTGCCATCTAAAACAACACTAAATATACATCAATAAGCCAGTCGAAACTTGGCCAAGGTTAGCATGTAAGTAAGATCAACAAATTTCCACTGACCCCACTAGATATACTCTAGCATGCAAAGTTTTTTTCTTTTTTTACACATCTATCAAATTTGTATTTCCAGAATGACAAATAAATTTTCAATGCCCAATTTAGTTTTCATAATACTATAAATCATATGACGAACAAGGGAATTCAAATCTAAATTCAACTCACATACAACACTCATAACGATTTCAACTTGGATTAGTAGAAATTTGATAGTGGATCATAAGAAATTAAATATTTAAATAAAACAATGCATTTTTGTTGTGACTACTTATGAAATGATTCAATTATACAAATCCAAATGGTATAATAGTTTGGATGAGACTCACCAAAGTCAACTACGGATTTTCCAAACTTCATTGACGGTAGATTTTAAATATCATACAAAAGTCTAAACTTAAGAATTGACAAAATTGACAGCAAACAATGAATAACAGAAAGCAGGGTCTCTACATTTTGATTAGCAACAATCATAGCAAATTATGATATCCGACTTTGCGAAAATATAAAGAAACGGATAAGTAAGATTCTGATCTCTAAATTTATAAACAAATTTGGCTACGAACACTTAAATTTTCTGAATTCTGGGTTGTAATTTAAAATGGCAGTGAATGCATAAATTTTCTGAATTCTGAGCTATAAATTGAAATGGAAGCGAATACATAAATTGTCTGAATTCTGAGTTGTAATTTAAAATGGCAGCCAACAATTAAATTCTAAATTTCTGCTCGGAAAATGAAATTTCTCTTAACAATAAAGTTGAATGCCCATATGCCAAAATTGAATTCTCAGATCTAATTTACAAAAACGAAATGCCCATACATCTATTACCAGAACGAATTCTCAGATCTAAATTTACAAAATGAAAATGCCCACAGTGATATACAAAACGCCCCCATTTATATAAAAATGCCCAGTGTAGAGTATACACGCCCATAGTGATATAAAATGCCCACGATAATATATAAAATGCCCACAGTCATATAAAAACGCCCCCATTTATATAAAAATGCCCACAGTCATATAAAAACACCCCCATTTATATAAAAATGCCCAGTGTAGAGTATAAATGCCCACAGTGAATAAAATGCCCACGGTAATATATAAAATGCCCACAGTCATATAAAAACGCCCCCATTTATTTAAAAATGCCCACTGTAGAGTATAAACGCCCACAGTGAAATAAAATGCCCACGACAATATATAAAATGCCCATAGTCATATAAAAACTCCCCCATTTATATAAAAACACCCACAGAATTTATAACGCCCGCCGTCATGTAAAAACGTTTAAAAACACCCACGGCAAAGGTAAAAACACCCAATGGGATATTTAAATGCCCACAGAAATGTAAAAACGCAGACAACAAATGCAAGGCACAGCGGGAGATCGCACAGATCCAAGGAAGGTCGGCAATGCCGAGATCATAAATTCTTTTTTCTAATACTGACATGCAATAGTAGAGTAAGAAGTAATATTTTTATAACTGTCCCACAATTACAATCGCCAAAGAGCAAGGCAAGAAACCAATTAATCCAACAAGAACCCAAGCAGTTTGATGTTAAGTATTTTTCATCTCACAATGTCGTTACAAAAATGTTGATAACAATATGAGAGGACTAAGGTCCTGATACCTTCTATCATGCAAATGAAAAATATACCGTTTCCTTAACTCTCGCCTCAAATGATGACCCGACACTCTGTGTCACTCCTGCTTAGTGCCTCTCCCGCTCGTTGACCATAGAGACTACACCGTTACCTTCCAGCCAATCACTAGGGGTACTCAGCTTCCCCCTTATCCCCCCAAGCCGCAAAGGGGCCACACACAATCCAGATGGTCCGTCTAGCTTCCTAGTTCGCCTCGCAAGGCTGAGCTACCACTCCTATCCAAGCTGGAAAATCCCAACTCTCCACAAGTAATCAGTCAAGTCACAATTCCGGCAGCGTAACGTTACGCTAACAGCCAATCCATTTCTTCCACATCTTCCCTTTCTTTTATAGAGGTTTTCCAGCCTCCAACTTTCCCTAAATCACATTTCAATTAAGTTTTAATAAAAATATTCTAAATATTCTCCTTCGCACAAGTGTCGTCCATCCCCCTCTTTCCTCAAATAATTATTCTCTTTAAATTATTAAATTACTCATTTCTCTCACCCACCTAGAGTTCCTCCTAAATTTCCTCCGAGGTCTTCCTAGATCCCCTTACATGTTTTAAATAATTTCCCTAAAAATGAAGTTTGTAAATTAGCTCAAATTAGAAGGTTCTTAATTGCAGATTCCTTACTATGTTGACCTCGCTTTTTACCATAAGTTCCCAACTTTCCTTTATTATGTTTCCTCGATTACTTAGTTTCCTAATTCTTATTATTCCCTTCTTTCCCCTTTTTATTAGAGCCAAAATGGCAGCTGCGGTATTTACTCTTTTCCCTTTATTATTAATTTAAAATCCTTTTATACTTCCACAAGTTAATAATTTATTTCCTCTTTACAAATTGACAACCACGGATTTTAATTAAATTATTTCTCTCTTCAATTTACCCTCTAAATTTAAGAAGACTAAAACTATTACTTAAGTGGGTTTTAGTTTATATCTTTATTTTTATTTTTATAGAGTCTTTTCTTAAGGCTAAACAAAATTTTAGGCTAGAGAAGTTTTAGACTTAGGTTTAGATTCTGAACTGGGCGACAATTATTTAGGGAAGTCGTTTTAAGAATTTTTTAAGGTGTTAAATTTCTTAGGACCATCTAGGTTTGTGCCTTCCTCAACATCAATGTGACGTGCCCTTCAGGACGCACCACGTGCTCCAAGGGTGCCACTCGCCTCGGTTGTTTCTCTTGCGCGACCTGCCCTTCAGGATGCACCATATGCTCCAAGGGTGCCACTCGCTAACTTGTGTTTCTTTCATGCGACATGCCCTTCAGGATGCACCATGTTCTCCAAGGGTGCCACTTGCCGACTTTTGTTTCTTTTGCGCGACGTGCCCTTCAGAATGAACCATGTGCTCCAAGGGTGCCACTCACCAACTTGACTGATTAGTAGACATCTATAACCCCTGGAGTCAACACTCTGCCATGTGAACTTGTGGGAGACTAAGGGCTCTAAGGAATAAGGCCCCCACCTTATTGTGTGCCCTTTAGAATCATCGTGAGCGACTGTTGCATTCTTCCCTCATGGCATCGTGGATCCTCTCGAACTAGGTTATCATTAACCTACAGTTCGAGCCACGGTGGGAGTGCTAGTACGCTTTGGCAAGGTTGTTGTCCACACCTCTCCCTCAACCTATCTGGAAATCATGTGTGACCCCTTTACTCCATATGTGAGTCTGGTCAGCAAGCTATCGTCATCCTGCATCATCAACAATCATGTCAGAACATGTCAAGATCATATCATCAAATCAATGAAATATCACGATAAATAAATCAACCCAAATAGCACACTCTCTGACTCAATCCAGAGTCTAATGGGTTCCACGGATGCCTGTGCATCCTTAAGGCCCAAAACCCTCCACACCCAATAAAACTGAGTCAATAACACCTGTCTACTTTAAAGAAGTAAAACATCATGTCATCTATCATAACGCATCATAGTCAAGGATAAACGTTTTAACATCGTAAAAGTCTAGATCACTTGCAAGCAAGTGTCCTCAAAGAATAAGTTTTCTTGGTGCGCCAGAGCGAGATGTTACATATACCCCCTCTTGGTCTAAACTTCATCCTGAATTTTCTCAGTATAAATGCTGAAATAAAAGTACCACAGTATCATAAGTCTATCTATCAAACAAAAATGGGAACTGCTGGCGCATATCACATGCATCCTCCCAGATCACCGAGTGCAGACTACAACTATCCCACTGTACCTTGACCTAATCTACCGTTCAACGTCGTAAGTGTCGAACGCGATGATCTAAGATGCAGACCGGCTCAGCCGTGTGTGCTCCTTCATCTGATACCTGCAAGGAACTCATGTCAATCACATGTGTAGGATCACTAATATAATGTCTCAAAAAAGATACATGAAAAACATCATGCATACGCCTCAAAGAATCAGGCAAGACTAGTCGATAGGCCACGAGCCCCTTTCTCTCCATAATCTCGAAAGGTCCAATGAACCTAGGAGAGAGTTTATCTCACTTTCCAAACTTGATTGAACTCTTATGTCGTTTAACCCACAAGAAGACTCGATCGCCAACCTCGTAACTACGGTCAACTCGGTGCGCATCGGCATAACTCTTCTATCGATTCTGCGCTTCTTTAATCCTTTGTCTTATGGTTTTCATTTTCCCTTCCATTTCTTGGATCATTTCTAGTCCCACCAGGACCCTATCCTCAAGCGAATCCCAACTCAAGCCATCTGACATGGTCGCCCATAAAGAAACTCAAAAGGTGCCATCTTAATGGTGCTCTGGTAACTGTTGTTGTAAGTGAACTCTACTAGAGGCAAGAATTACTCCCAACGCTTTTGTTGGTCCATCACATACATGCGCAACATGTCTTCCAAGGTTTGGTTGGTTCATTCTGTCTGTTTGTTCGTCTCTGGGTGATACGCAGTACTAAAGTTAAGTTGGGTTCCCAAGGCCTCTTGGAAACTCGTCCAAAATCATCCAGTAAACACTGATCCTCGATCGGATATAATATTCTTAGGCACGCCATGCAGCCTCACAATCTCACTCATGAAAACTCTCTCTATGTCAGGTGCCTGATACATTGTATGCACAGGAATAAATTGAGCACCATTCGTCAGAGTGTCTACTACTACAAAAATCGAGTCATGTCTCCTTGCCGTTAGTGGCAATCCAACAATAAAATCCATCGAAATATCTTTCCATTTCGATTCTGGAATGGCATCTAGTTGAAGTAATCCTGTCAAGTGTCTATGTTCAGCCTTTACCTGCTAACTCTCTAGACATCTAGCCACAAAGTTGACTATGTCGGCCTTCATTCCCTTCCAGAAGAATAAGGGTTTAAGGTATGCCCTCATCTTCGTGACTCCTGGGTGAGCCATGTAAACTGCTCTATGAGCCTTGCTCAGGATCAACATCCTCAAATCATAATTTGGCGGTATGTAAATCCGACCTCTAAACCTCAATAACCCATTGCTATCAAAATAAAATCCCTCATATCATGGTAGCATCATTGTGTTTTGTCCGCAAAAACCCTTGACCTCTATGTACCATTCGTCGTCATGCTGTAAAGTGAGAATTTTCTCATGTAAGTTCATCTGAAGAGGCAACACTGAGAAGATGCGTGGTCTCTGACTAAAATAATTAGCCACTTGGTTCACTGTTCCCTTTATGTAAGTAATCTCGAAGTTGTACTCGGTAAGCAATTCTGACCAACGTCATTGTCGCGCGTTCAGGTCACTTTGCATAAAAATGTGTTGTAGTCCACAATGATAAATCCTTAATTCAAATTCTCATCCAACAAGGTAGTGTCTCCAAACATTCAAGGCATATACAATGGCTAATAACTCCAAATCGTGCGTCGCGTAGTTCTCCTCATGCCTTCTCAGTTTCCTCAAAATGTAAGCAATCACTCGTTCGTCTTGCATCAAGACTCCGCCTAAACCTTCCTTGGATGCGTCAGTGCATACCAAGAAGTCTGCATCCATGTCAGGGACCTTTAGTATCAGCGCTATGGTCAACAACTCCTTAAGCCTTCGAAATGCTTCCGCGCATTTCTCGGTCCAAACAAACTTCTTGTTTTTCTTCTGCAATTCCATGATCGTATTTGCTATCTTCAAAAATCCTTCGACAAACCGTTGATAGTATCCTGCTAAACCCATAAAACTATGCAGTTCTGTGACATTCGTCGGCACAGGCCATTCCATAATATCCTCAACCTTTTCTGGATCCACGACGATACCTTCGCTAGAGATGACATGCCCTAAGTAGTGAATCCTCAATTGATAAAAGGAGAATTTGGACAACTTCCCATACAATTTGTGCAAGTGCTCGTAGACACTGTAGTACCAACTGCAAGTGCTCGTCATGCTTCTCTGTCGTCTGAGAGTAGATCAAGATATCGTCAATGAATACTTGGATGAACTTGTCCAAGTACTCACGGAACACCCCATTCATCAAACTCATGAATACACCTGGGGCGTTTGTCAGTCGAAACGTTAAAACAGTAAACTCGTAATGTCCAAATCTCATCTTAAAGGAGGTCTTAGGGACGTCATCCTCCTTGATCCGTAACTGGTGATACCCTTATCACAAATCGATCTTGGAGAACACCATCGCACCCTTCATTTGATCGAATAGATCATCAATTCTTGGTAGGGGATATTGATTCTTGATCGTAGCCTTGCTTAGTTGACGGTAGTCAATGCAAAGCCTCCATGATTCATCCTTCTTTCGTATGAAAATAACTGGTGCACCCCACAGTGACACACTAGGGCGTATCAGTCCTAGTTCTAACAAATCCTTCAGTTGCATTTTCAACTCTTGCAACTCTAGGGTCGACATCCAATAAGTCATTCTTGCTATTGGTTCGGTCCCCAGTTTCAGGTCTATGGTAAACTCCAATTCCCTCTCCGACGGCATCCCCAACAACTCCTCCGGGAACACATCTGCAAACTCTCTCACCACTGAAATGTGTTCTATACCTTCTGCTGCTCCCTTCTCATTTAGCGCAAGGATCACATAAAGCTTGCACCCCTTGCGCATACTCTTCCGTAACTGTAAGGAAGAGACGAACCTCTGGGATACTCCCTAGTTCTGTCCTACAATCACACATCTTTGTCCTTCATCATCAACCAACCTCAACCGTTTCATCTTATAGTTGAGTATCACCTCATGCGATTCCAACCAATCCATATGAATCATGACGTCATAAGATCCTAATATCGTGACGTACAAGTTGTCCCTCATGACAAACTCTCCCAGGTTAAGGGCATAGCCCATAACCTTTCCTCCAACCTTTTGTTTGGCTCCTGAAGCCATCTCTATGAAGCTAAACTCATCCTGTTCGACTGCCTTTACCTTAATCCTTTTTAGTGTTTCACCAGAAATGAAACTCTCAGTAGCACCTGGGTCTATCATAATACTAAGGGTTTGGTCAACGACAGTACCTCTCTTCTGGAGCATAGTCGACTGGTGCTCTGCCTGGCTGTTGTTCACCGCCACATGAATTCGATGGGCCTTGCCCATATTTGCCACGGTAGTGTGTCCAGCTGATCCTGACACTCTCGTCCTCTCCATAGGACAGTCGCGGTGGTAGTGTGGCTCCCCACACGTCCAACACCCCTTCTTCGTCCTAGTAGTCCTGGTACCCGAACTAGAAGATGATGGCCCATCGGCCTAGAACCTAGGTTTGTTTTACTGAACAGGCCTAAATTGTTGCTACTACGGGTGACACTGCTACTGATGTTGTGGTCCCCAATAAGGTGTCCGCTTTTGAGGCAGCGGTCGTCAAGGTGTAGTGAAAGTGGATCCTCTCTCGAAGCCACGATATCCCGACATATGTCTCATTCAGGTCTGATGCTGCCATGTACCAGATGAACCCTGCCCTGCTGGTCTTGCTAGAGTTCTGGTCTGACCCCCACTGATAAGCTCCTCCTCTGCTATGAGGGCCTTTTGGACAACGTCATGCAAGGTTTGAGGCATCAAGATCCTAACCTTTGCACGCAGGTTGTCGTTAAGGACAAACACGAACCTGTTGACCTTGAGCTTCTCATTGTTAAGGTGTGGAGCATACCAGAGCAACTCTATAAAAGGTGCCTCATACTCGGGCACTGTACAACCTCCCTGTCGTAATGCGTTGAACTCATTGAGATGACACTCAATGAATTCCTCTGAAAGGTACCTCTATCGGAACCGTTCCTCGAATAGTTCCCATGACACATCTTCAATGGCCATGTTCAGCTGTGGCAGGAGCATCTTCTACCGTATAAGAGCGCTCCCCTTTAGTTGAAAGACCGCCATGAGGACCTTCATGTTGGAGGTACAATTGCAAAGTGCGAAGAAGATCACCATATTCTCCAACCATGCCTCGGTGGCAGTGCCATCCAGGGCACCAAAGAACTCGAGAAATTTAACCTTCTCGAGTTCACGATGAATGCTACCTATAACGATCGGTGCGTGCGGTGGAACCTTAGCGAGTGTCGGTGCCCTAGCCTTGTCTCTGTCCAATTGGTTGATCAGTGCCGTGGACATGCACTGAAAAGATCTCATCATCCCAACAACATTTCCAACTACTATCTACTCCTGTCCGAGAACCTGCTCGCCTCTTTGGGGGTTAGACCCCTCAGGCGTGGATGCTACTGAAGGCCTCACGCCTCCTCCCCTAGCACCCCGTCGTCTACCTCCGCGGCATCCTCTAACCATGATTACCTGCATGCACACAATCAACTCGATCAACAACAGTAGAATCAAATCTATCCATGTCAACGAAAGACGTAGCGAATCCCAAGTCGCGGGTTGAACCGGCTCTGATACCATATGTGACAGCCTCCTCGTTACGACAACAAATCTAATAACAGGTGCAGATTTTTTTTTTTTTTTTGTGTGTAAGGTGTGTGCACGCATCTAAAAAGGGAAACAACCACACTTGACTCACGTCGCCACCCGATGACTAACAAGACACAAGCACGATGATCACAACAGTAAGACATAAGGCTCACCACAAGTAACTGCAAGCATTAAATGACATACTGTGTTATGTACAGTACGAACACAGATGGAAGAATCCATAGTAGTAGATTTTACTATTTCTACATAGGAAAGCAGGGTGTTTAATCTTAGTTCTCTTCTCTATAGAGAGAGAATGTTAGATAGGCTCCTGACCGACTGCTTAGGCAGAAACTAGTAATCTTTATCAGGAGGTCGCAGTGGTGGGAGCTCTACCTTTAAAGAGACCGAGACTACTGATACGACCTTAGATGTGTGTCGCAAGAGTGGAAACCCTGCCTTTAAAGGGCTCGAGACTCTTGATACGACACTAGATTCTTTACATAGGAAATAATCACACACATAGAGTTATATACAGAGTGACTAGCTTTATCAAATTGAAGAGTCTGATATCATACTACTGTGAATTTGCACAATTCCAATTATAGTACTAACCTTGAAATTAATTAACAATCTCAATACATCCTATATGTTACATATATAATAAAATTACAATAAAATTATCTTAACAACCTCACATCTTATGTTATAATAACCTTGCAACTAAAACATCAATCGCCAATCACATTACTTCTTGTATGCTACCAATGCAATGAAGTTACAATAACTTTACCATGAAATAAATCAACATTACATTGATCATAATTAAATAAAATGATGACCACCTTGCAACTTACAAGTTATCTACAACATTATTTCCACATTTCCAGAAAATGTATAACAAACATCACCTTAACAGTTCCATAACCATTAGCACCAACATTAAACATTTCATTATACTATCGTTACCTTGAAACAAATACACTAACATTAATCTTTCCCTAAGCATTTAACATGAAGAATTACATTACATGATTCTTTCATTTCACGCAAGTCTCATTCATCAAGCAACATGTCATTCAATTCTTAAATAATCATGGGCACCAGAATAAGTAAGTTTAAGCCATCATTCGAAATAACTATATAAAAACTAAATATCTAGATCCACCATCTACTACATAAATCCCCAATGCGTAAAAACTAAATCTATGTCAATCATTCACTACATACTAACCACTGCTCAAGTAGAGATAACTAAAAGCATCAGTATTGCATCGATAAGGCCATAAGGTGCCATCTAAAACAACACTAAATATACATCAATAATCCAGTTGAAACTTCGCCAAGGTTAACATGTAAGTAACATCAACAAATTTCCCCTGACCCCACTAGATATACTCTAGCATGCAAAGTTTTTTTTTTTTTTTACACATCTATCAGATTTGTATTTCTGGAATGAAAAATAAATTTGCAATGCCCAATTTAGTTTTCATAATACTATAAATCATACGACGAACAAGGGAATTCAAATCTAAATTCAACTCACACACAACAATCATAACGATTTCCACTTGGATTAGTAGAAATTTGATAGTGGATCATAAGAAATTAAATATTTAAATAAAACAATGCATTTTTGTTATGACTACTTATGCAATGATTCAATAATACAAATCCAAATGGTATAATAGTTTGGATGAGACTCATCAAAGTCAACTCTGGATTTTCCAAACTTCATTGATGGTACATTTTAAATATCATACGAAAGTCTAAACTTAAGAATTGAAAAAATTGACAGCAAACAATGAATAACAGAAAGCAGGGTCTCTACATTTTGGTTAGCAACAATCATAGCAAATTATAATATCCGACTTTGCAAAAATATAAGGCAACGGATAAGTAAACTTATGATCTCTAAATTTATAAACAAATTTGGCAGTGAACACTTGAATTTTCTGAATTCTGGGTTGTAATTTAAAATGGCAGTGAATGTATAAATTTTCTGAATTTTTTGCTGTAAATTGAAATGGCAGCGAATACATAAATTTTATGAATTCTGAGTTGTAATTTAAAATGGCAGCCAACAATTAAATTCTAAATTTCTGCTCAGAAAATGAAATTGCTCTTAACAATAAAGTTGAATGCCCATATGCCAAAATTGAATTCTCAGATCTAATTTACAAAAACCAAATGCCCATACATCTATTGTCAGAATGAATTCTCAGATCTAAATTTACAAAATGAAAATGCCCACGGTGATATACAAAACGCCCCCATTTATATAAAAATGCCCACTATAGAGTATACATGTCCACAGTGATATAAAATGCCCACGGTAATATATAAAATGCCCACAGTCATATAAAAACGCCCCCATTTATATAAAAACGCCCACTGTAGAGTATAAACGACGGTAATATATAAAATGCCCACGGTAATATATAAAATGCCTACAATCATATAAAAACCCCCCTATTTATATAAAAATTCCCACGTAGAGTATAAACGCCCACAGTGAATAAAATCCCCACGGTAATATATAAAATGCCCACAGTCATATAAAAATGCCCCCATTTATATAAAAACGCCCACTGTAGAGTATAAACGCCCAAAGTGAAATAAAATGCCGACGGTAATATATAAAATGCCCACAGTCATATAAAAACACCCCGATTTATATAAAAATGCCCACGGAATTTATAACGCCCACCGTCATGTAAAAACACCCACGGCAAAGGTAAAAACGCCCACTGGGATATTTAAACGCCCACAGAAATGTAAATACACCCACAAAAATGTAAAAACGCAGACAACAAATGCAAGGCACAACGGGAGATTGCACAGATCCAAGGAAGGTCAGCAATGCCGAGATCATAAATTCTTTTATCTAAAACCAACATGCAATAGAAGAGTAAGAAGTAATATTTTTATAACTGTCCCACAATTACAATTGCCAAAGAGCAAGGGAAGAAACCAATTAATCCAACAAGAACCTATGCAGTTTGAAGTTAAGTATTTTTCATCTCACAATGCCATTAAAAAAATGTTGATAACAATAAGAGAGGACTAAGGTCCTAATACCTTCTATCATGCAAATGAAAAACATACTGTTGCCTTAACTCCCGCCTCGAATGATGACCTCTCACTCCGTGCCGCTCCTACTCCGCGCAGCTCCCTCTCACCGACCGTAGAGACTACACCGGTACCTCCCAGCCAATCGCTGTGGGTACTCTTCTTCCCCCTTAGCCCCCCGAGCCGCAAAGGGACCACACACAATCCAGATTGTCCGTCTAGCTTCCCAGCTCGCCTCGCAGGGCCGAGCTACCACTCCTATCCAAGCTGGAAAATCAAAACTCTCCATAAGTAATCAGTCAAGTCACAATTCTGATAGCGTAATGTTACGCTAATAGTTGATCCCTTTCTTCCTCATCTTCCCTTTCTTCTATAGAGTTTTTCCAACCTCCAACTTTCCCTAAATCACATTTTAATTAAGTTTTAATAAAAATATTCTAAATATTCTCCTTCGCACAAGTGTCGTCCATCCCTTTCTTTCCTCAAATAATTATTTTCTTTAAATGATTAAATTACTCATTTCCCTCACCCACCTAGAGTTGCTCCTAAATTTCCTCCTAGGTGTTCCTAGATCCCCTTACATGTTTTAAATAATTTCCCTAAAAATGAAGTTGCTAAATTAGCTTAAATTAGAATGTTCTTAATTGCAGATTCCTTACTATGTTGACCTCGCTTTTTACCATAAGTTCCCAACTTTTCTTTATTGTGTTTCCTCCATTACTTAGTTTCCTAATTCTTATTATTCCCTTCTTTCCCCTTTTTATTAGAGCCAAAATGGCATTTGTGCTATTTACTCTTTTCCCTTTATTATTAATTTAAAATCTTTTTATACTTCCACAAGTTAATAATTTATTTCCTCTTTACAAATTAAAACCACAGATTTTAATTAACTTGTGTTTCTTTCGCGCAACATGCCCTTCAAGATGCACCATGTTCTCCAAGGGTGCCACTCGCCGACTTGTTTTTCTTTTGCGCGACGTGCCCTTCAAGATGCACCATGTGCTCCAAGGCTTCCACTCACCAACTTGACTGATTGGTAGACATCTATAACCCCTGGAGTCAACACTCTGCTAGGTGAACTTGTGGGAGACTAAGGTCTCTAAGGAGCAAGGCGCCCCCCTTATTCCACACCCCTTAGAATCATCGTGACCAACTGTCTCATTCTGCCCTCATGACATCGTGGATTCTCTCAAACTAGGTAATCGTTAACCTACAATTTGAGCCACGGTAGGAGTGCTAGTAGGCTGTGGCAGGGCTGTTGTCCACACCTCTCCCTCAACCTCTCTGGAAATCATGTGTGACCCCTTTACTCCATATGTGAGTTTGGTCGGTAAGCTATCGTCATCCTGCATTATCAACAATCGTGTCAGAACAAGTCAACATCATATCATCAAATCAATGAAATATCACGGTAAATAAATCAACCCAAATAGCACACTCCTTGACTCAATCCGAAGTCGAAGGGGTTCCATCGATGCCTCTGCATCCTCAAGGTCCACAAACCTGCACACCCAATAAAACTGAGTCAATAGCAGCTGTCTACGTCAAATAAGTAAAACATCATGTCATCTATCATAACGCATCATAATCAAGGATAAATGTTTTAACATCATAAAAGTCCAGATCACTTGCGAGCAAGTGTCCTCAAAGAATAAGTTTTCTCAGTGCGCCAGAACAGAATGTTACATACACCAGAACAGGATGTTACATATAAATGCCAAAATACAATTACCACAGTATCATAAGTCTATCTATCAAACAAAAATGGGAACTGCTGGCGCATATCATATGCGTCCTCCCAGGTTGTCGAGTGTGGACTATAACTGTCCCACTGGACCTTGACCTGATATACCATTTAACGTTGTAACTGTCGAACGCGATGATCTAATATGCAGACTGGCTCAACCGTGAGCACTCCCTCATCCGATACTTGCAAGTAACTCATGTCAATCACGTGTGTAGGATCACTAATATAATGTCTCAAAACAGATACATGAAAAACATCGTGCATACGCCTCAAAGAATCAGGCAAGGCTAGTCGATAAGCCACGGGCCCCTTTCTCTCCATAATATCGAAAGGTCCCATGAACCTAGGAGAGAGTTTAGCTCCCTTTCCAAACTTGATCGAACTCTTATGCAGTTTAACCCATAAGAAGACTCGGTCGTCGAGCTCGTAACTACAGTTGACTCAGTGCGCATCGACATAACTCTTCTATTGATCCTGTGCTTTTTTAATCATTTGTCTTATGGTTTGCATTTTCTCTTCCATTTCTTGGATTGCTTCTGGTCCCACCAGGACTGTATCCTCAAGCCGATACCAACTCAAGGGCATCCGACACGGTCGCCCATAAAGAAACTCAAAAGGCGCCATCTTAATGGTGCTATGGTAACTGTTGTTGTAAGAGAACTCTACTAGAGGCAAGAATTCCTCCCAACGCTTTTGTTGGTCCATCACGTACATGCGCAACATGTCTTCCAAGGTTTGGTTCGTTCATTCTATCTGTCCGTCTGTCTCTGGGTGATATGCAGTACTAAAGTTAAGTTGGGTTCCCAAGGCCTCTTGGAAAATCGTCCAAAATTGTCCAGTAAACATCAATCCTCGATCGGATATAATATTCTTAGGCACACCATGCAGCCTCACAATCTCACTGATGAAAACTCTCACTATGTCAGGTGCCTGATACGTCGTACACACAGAAATAAAGTGAGCACTCTTCGTCAAAGTGTCTACTACTACCAAAATCGAGTCGTGTCTCCTTGCCATCAGTGGCAATCCAACAATAAAATCCATCGAAATAACTTCCCATTTCAATTCTGGAATGGCATGTGGTTGAAGTAGTCCTGTTGGGTGTCTATGTTCATCCTTTACCTGCTGACACTCTAGATAGCTAGCCACAAAGTGGACTATGTCGGCCTTCATTCTCTTCCAGAAGAATAAGGGTTTAAGGTCTTCCCTCATCTTCGTGACTCCTGGGTGAGCCATGTAAACTTCTCTATGAGCCTCGCTCAGGATCAACATCCTCAACTTGTCGTTTGGCGGTACGTAAATCCAACCTCTAAACCGCAATAACCCATTACTATCAAAAGAAAATCCCTCATATCATGGTACCATCATTGTGTTTTGTCCGAAAAAACCCTCGACCTCTATGTACCATTCTTCGTCATGCTGTAAAGTGATAATTTTCTCATGTAAGTTCATTTAAAGAGGCAACACCGAGAAGATGCATGGTATCCGACTCAAAGCATCAGCCACTCGGTTCATTGTTCCCTTTATGTAAGTAATCTCGAAGTCATACTCACCAAGCAATTCTAACCATCACCGTTGTCGCGCATTGAGGTCACTTTGCATAAAAATGTGTTGTAGTCCACAATGATCAGTCCTTAATTCAAATTTTCGTCCAATAAGGTAGTGTCTCCAAACCTTCAAGGAATATACGATGGCTAATAACTTCAAATCGTGCGTCGCTTAGTTCTCCTCATGCCTTCTCAGTTTCCTCAAAATGGAAGCAATCACTCGTTTGTCTTGCATCAACACTCTACCTAAACCTTCCCTGGATGCATCAGTGCATACCAAAAAGTCTGCGTCCATGTCAGGGACCTTCAGTATCGGCGTTGTGGTCAACAACTCCTTAATCCTTCGAAATGCTTCCTCGCATTTCTCGGTCCAAACAAACTTCTTGTTTTTTTTCTACAATTTCGTGATTGGATTTTCTATCTTCGAAAATCCTTCGACAAACCGTCGATATTATCCTGCTAAACCCATAAAACTACGCACTTATGTGACATTCGTCGGCGTAGTCCATTCCATAATAGCCTCAACCTTGGCTGGATCCATGACGATACCTTCGTCGGAGATGACATGCCCTAAGTAGTGAATCCTCGATTGATAAAAAGAGAATTTGGACAACTTCCTTTACAATTTGTGCTCTCGTAGACATTGTAGTACCAAGCGCAAGTGCTCGTCATGCTCCTCTATCATCCGAGAGTAGATCAAGATATCATCAATGAATATGTTGACGAACTTGTCAAAGTACTCACGAAACACCCCATTCATCAAACTCGTGAATACCCCTGGGGCGTTTGTCAGTCCAAATGGTAAAACAATAAACTCGTAATGTCCAAATCTCGTCTTAAAGGCGGTCTTAGGGACGTCATCCTCTTTGATCCGTAACTGGTGATACCCTGATCACAAATCGATCTTGGAGAACACCGTCACACCCTTCATTTGATCGAACAGATCATCAATTCTTGGTAAGGGATACTGATTCTTGATCGTAGCCTTGTTCAGTTGACAGTAGTCAATGCAAAGCCTCCATGATTCGTCCTTCCTTCGTATGAAAATAACTCGTGCACCCCATGGTGACACACTAGGGCGTATCAGTCCCAGGTCCAACAACTCCTTCAGTTGCATTTTCAACTCTTGCAACTATGGGGTCGACATCCGATAAGGCATTCTTGCTATCGGTTTGGTCCCCGGTTTCAGATCTATGGTAAACTCCAAATTCCTCTCTGGAGGCATCCCCAGTAACTCCTCCAGGAACACGTCCGCAAACTCTCTCACCACTGGAAGGTGTTCTAGACCTTCCTCTACTCCCTTCTCTTTTAGCGCAAGGATTGCATAAATATTTCACCCCTTGCGCATACTCTTCCGTAACTGTAAGGAAGAGATGAACCTCAGGGATACTCCTTGGTTCCATCCTACAATCACATGTCTCTGTCCTTCATCATCAACCAAGATCAACCATTTCATCTTACAGTTGAGTATCGCCTCATGCGATTCCAACTAATCCATACCAATCATGATGTCATAAGATCCTAATATCATGACGTACAAGTTGACCCTCATGACAAACTCTCCTAGGTTAAGAGCACGGCCCATAACCTTTCCTCCAACCTTTTGTTTGGCTCCTAAAGCCATCTCTACGAAGCTAAACTCGTTCTATTCGACTGCCTTTACCTTAATCCTTTTTAGTGCTACACTAGAAATGAAACTCTCAGTAGCACTTGGGTCTATCAAAATACTAAGGGTCTGTTTAGCGACAATACCTCTCTCCTCAAGCATAGTCGACTGGTGCTATGCCTAGCAGTTATTAACCACCGCATGAATCTGATGGGCCTTGCCCATATCTCCCACGGTAGTGGGTCTGGCTGATCCTCTCCACAGGACAGTCGCGTTGGTAGTGTGGCTCCCCACATGTCCAACACCCCTTCTTCGGCCCAGTAGTCCTGGTACCCGAAGTAGAAGATGACGGCCCACCAGCCTGGAACCCAGGTCTGTTCTGCTGAACAGGCCTAAACTGCTGCTGCTGTGGGCGACATTGTTGCTGATTCTGTGGTCCCCGATAAGGTGCCCGCTGCTGAGGAGAGGGTCGTCGGGGTGTAGTGAAAGTGGATCCTCTCTAGAAGCCACGATATCCGAACATATGTCTCGCTGGGGTCTGATGCTGCAGTGTACTAGATGAACCCTGCCCTTCTGGTCTCGCTGGAGTCCTGGTCTGACCCCCACTGATAAGCTCCTCCTATGCTATGAGGGCCTTTTGGACAACGTCATGCAAGGTTTGAGGCATCAAGATCCTAACCTTTGCACACAGGCTGTCGTTAAGGAAAAACACGAACCTGTTGACCTTGAGCTTCTCAGTGTTAAGGTACAGAGCATACCAGACTAGCTCCATAAAATGTGCCTCGTAGTCAGGCATCATACGACCTCCTTGTCATAATGCATTGAACTCATTGATCTAACGCTCAATGAATTCCTATGAAAGGTACTTCTCTCGAAACCATTCCTCGAACAGTTCCCATGTGATGCTACCATTCTGCACTCCTCGGAGAACGATCGCACTCACCAGGACCTTCTCTAACCTCGGCCCGAAGAGCGACTATGCTCCTCTAATTCCCTATCGGGAATTCTTCACCCACAACACTCTCAAATGATATCCCTTATCAATCGGGAAATTGAAATTCGTGATATCGCGAATTCTATGCCTGCGTGCCTTATGCCTCATGAGTCCCCAAACCCCGATATGGGTCAACAGTCAACGCTTTCGTTTKTCGGGGATTTCCCTATCGAGAAATCGACATATGTGATGTCGTGCATTACTTCCTTCACAACTCCCCAAACCTCGAACTCCGATGCACACGTGCGCTAATTCCACACCACGTCACCTTCTTTCTCCACGTGATCGGGAATCGTGGGGTCATGATTTCGCTAGTCAAAATCCCTTTGCACTGGGAAACCTTGAATGCCAAATCCCGATTTACCAGGATCTCTTGAAACCTGTCCCCTAGCAATCAATGGCTCCGAGTAGATCAGGAAATCGCTAATCACGATTTCAATAACTATGTAACTCTTACCTCCGGGAAACCCGATAAGCCAAATCCCGATGGTTGTTGGTTCTTCCTACGCCTAGGGGTTAAATCACTTGCAACTCCTCCAATATCTGATGGTCGATGGGACTTCATGAGTCTATCCTGCGAATCCTAGCCATTGATTCTCCTCCTTGAGGATTTCATCCGCTTCAAAACTTCTTCTGGCTCGAACCTTCTCCTGGTCCTCCTCCACAGAAACATGAAGGAACTATTCCTCTTGAGCTTGTCTTCACTTCACAAGGCTTTATGAAGACTTGCTGCACACACTCCTTGCGACAACCTTCCAACACGACCAAGTGTTG
>JASDQU010014107.1:267783-288379 GCA_032191745.1 Picea mariana
ATGTGATGTCGTGCATTACTTCCTTCACAACTCCCCAAACCTCGAACTCCGATGCACACGTGCGCTAATTCCACACCACGTCACCTTCTTTCTCCACGTGATCGGGAATCGTGGGGTCATGATTTCGCTAGTCAAAATCCCTTTGCACTGGGAAACCTTGAATGCCAAATCCCGATTTACCAGGATCTCTTGAAACCTGTCCCCTAGCAATCAATGGCTCCGAGTAGATCAGGAAATCGCTAATCACGATTTCAATAACTATGTAACTCTTACCTCCGGGAAACCCGATAAGCCAAATCCCGATGGTTGTTGGTTCTTCCTACGCCTAGGGGTTAAATCACTTGCAACTCCTCCAATATCTGATGGTCGATGGGACTTCATGAGTCTATCCTGCGAATCCTAGCCATTGATTCTCCTCCTTGAGGATTTCATCCGCTTCAAAACTTCTTCTGGCTCGAACCTTCTCCTGGTCCTCCTCCACAGAAACATGAAGGAACTATTCCTCTTGAGCTTGTCTTCACTTCACAAGGCTTTATGAAGACTTGCTGCACACACTCCTTGCGACAACCTTCCAACACGACCAAGTGTTGAAGCTTCCTCGACCCTACGCGCTCACCTGCAGCGGTCCTAATTCCCCTTCACTCAGAATCGCAACTCTGAGTCTTCGTCCAGTCTGCGCACGTCTTGCACGGCTCTAGTGCCAAATCTACACTTCTGAGATGAATGAAAACAAAAGCTCGCCCTAAGTAAACCCTGCAGTCATGCACTCCTTGCGGAAAAATTCCACTCCACTCCCTGCAGGAATTCTCTGGCTCACTTAGAGAAACAATTGAAACTCATTCACTCATTCTTTCAGATTTCAGTTTAAACCTTTGAAATCTCATGCACAACATATTTAAAACAAATGCATACAATGAAAACAAACATCCATGAGCATAATATCGACACAGAGAAACAACAAAAACCATGAAATTGAATCAAAGTCTTTCTTCTATTAATTCAATCTGTACATGGGTGTTCTCTACAAGTTCTCTTCTTGCTCTTCTCTTCTTGCTCCTATTTTTGATAATAATACAATGTTACAAAGGAGGGTGTCTATATCTATTTTCCCTCACAATTCTAAAGATATCAAATCTAGAATTAAATATCCTATCTTCCTGCATTAAATCCATTAAATGCCTTCCTATATATTAAGGACGAGAGCTTAAAGGCTCAAGGTCCCCTTTACAATACAAGTGCACCTCTTTATGAATGAATTCATCTAAAGGATGGCGCAATACTTCCAAAGTATTTCAAAATGTGTGCTGGCTCATCCAGCTGTCTTTTTCTCTCAATGTGTTGGCTCGCTTGATGAGTGAGCGATGCTCCTGCATCATACTCCTCAGCCTGAAAATTTT
This sequence comes from Picea mariana, assembly GCA_032191745.1. Classification (NCBI taxonomy): domain Eukaryota; kingdom Viridiplantae; phylum Streptophyta; class Pinopsida; order Pinales; family Pinaceae; genus Picea; species Picea mariana. The sequence continues at coordinate 269,181 of JASDQU010014107.1, forward strand.
CATGGGATCCTATCCATGAGCTCCTGCATGGTCCATCCATGCTTTTGGATCATTTCTTCTGTCTCCCAGCTAGCATCCTCCACTGGGTGATTCTTCCACTTGACCAGATATTCAAAGTACTGTTTTTGCCTGGTCTTCTTTCCCACTCGCTTGTCTAGTATGCTCTCCATCTGTGGCTTCTCTGCTACTAGTAATTGATTCTACCACTGGACCACTGGTTCCTCCTCTTTAGCATCTGCTTCTCCAGCCCTGTATGGGTATAAATCTAAAACATTAAATATCGTATATATCCCGATGCCATCCGACAACTCAATTTCATATGCATTTTCGCCAAATTTCTTCAGGACTCTGCATGGCCCAATTTACTTCATCTTGAGTTTATTGTATGTTCCCCTTAGGAACCTTTCTTTCCTCAAGTGTGCCAAAACAAGATCACCAACTTCAAACTGAAGTTGTCTCTCCGGTTGGTCTTCTCTGTGCTTATACTCGTGATTTGAGTCTTGCAATTGTTGCTTCACCTGACTGTGAAGTTCCTACATCGCCTCAGCGAATTCTTCTGCACTAGCACTGCTAGTTGCATCCTGTTCTGACTCCCAGAGTTCAGAAACTCCCCTCAGTTGTGTTCCATACACAATCTGAAATGGAATTCTACCTGTACTCCGATTCACCGAATCGTTGTACATGAACTCTGCCTATGGTAACACATTGTCCCAGCTGCTATGGTGTTCCATCACCAAGCTCCTTATCAAGTCTCCAAGACTTCTATTGACCACCTCGGTTTGTCCATATTTCTGCGGATGATAAGATGAACTAAATGCCAAATTAGTTCCCAACTTCTTGCATAGCGTCCTGCAAAAATGACCTATGAATTTGGTATCCCTGTCCCAGACTATGCTTCTCGGAAATCCATGAAGTCTAACAATCTCTTTGAAAAACAAGTTTCCAATGTGCGTCGCATCACTGGTCTTCTGACATGGGATAAAATGTGCCATCTTAGAAAACCTATCCACCATCAAAAAGATGGAATAAATTCCTCTCTGCATCCTCAGCAATCCCAATACAAAAACCATATTGATCGCCTCCCATGGCCTCTCAGGTATGGGTAACGGCTGATAAAAACCTGCGTTCNTGCAAAAATGACCTATGAATTTGGTATCCCTGTCCCAGACTATGCTTCTCGGAAATCCATGAAGTCTAACAATCTCTTTGAAAAACAAGTTTCCAATGTGCGTCGCATCACTGGTCTTCTGACATGGGATAAAATGTGCCATCTTAGAAAACCTATCCACCATCACAAAGATGGAATAAATTCCTCTCTGCATCCTCAGCAATCCCAATACAAAAACCATATTGATCGCCTCCCATGGCCTCTCAGGTATGGGTAACGGCTGATAAAAACCTGCGTTCTTTTTCTGGCCCTTCGAATGCTGACAAATTTGACATCGGTCAACAAACCTCTTGACATCTGCTCGCATGCCCGGCCAAAAATACGATTCGCTCAGCTTTGCGAATGTTTTATCATGACCAAAGTGTCCTCCCAAGCCTCCACTATGTTTCTCTTTCACCAAATTCTCCCTCATGGAGCAATTTGTAATACACAATTGATTGCCTCGAAACAACAATCCTTCCTAGATCATGAAATCTATCCATGGGCTCCGATATCTGAGAACTGGATTCTCAGCTGCCTCGTAGGCTTCTCCGAAATCCGCATCACCTACATACATATCTTTTAGATTTTCAAAACCCAATGTTTTGACTCGGAACTCCTGCAGCAATAAACATTTCCTGCTCAAAGCATCAACCACTTTGTTAGCAGTTCCCGAAATGTGTTTAATTACAGACGTGAAATTCTGCATGTATTCTACCCATTTTGCATGTTTCTGATTCAACTTCTCCTGTTGACTCACAAACTGCAATGCATGATTGTCACTGTACAATATAAATTCTTTCAGGATCAAGTAATGCCTCCACTTCTTTAATGCCTGTATGATGGCATAAAACTCTTTATCATACGTGGAGTATTTCATCTTTGCTTCATCCAGTTTCTCACTAAAATATGCAACTGGTCTATCCTCCTGACTTAAGACCGCTCTTATAGCATATCCACTTGTGTCACATTTCACTTGAAATGTCTTTTGAAAGTCAGGCAACACCAACACTGGTTGCTCTGTGATATTTCACTTCAACAGATTGAAGCTCCTTTCAGCCTATGCTGTCCAATGAAAAACTTTATGCTGCTTCTTCACGGTGTCCATCATTGCTGCGCTAATCCCACTGAAATTCCTGATGAACTTCTTGTAGAAACTAGCCAATCCATGGAAACTCCTCACCTCGAAAACATTTCTCGGTGATGGCCAATTTTTGATCACTTCCACTTTACTCGGGTCCATCTTCAACTCATTCACTGAAATAACAAAACCCATATAAATGAGCTCTGTCTTCATGAATGAACACTTCTTCATGTTTATCAACAACTTTTCCTGCTGTAGTCTTCTCATCACAATTGCCAAATGTTTCAAATGTTCAGCCTTCGTTTTACTATAGATCAATATATCATCCAGATATATGACTACAAACTTTTCGATGAATTCCCTCAGGACTTCATTCATCATTCTCATGAATGTGCTTGGTGCATTTTTCAAACCAAATGGCATGACCAGCCATTCGTACAAACCTTCGTTTGTTTTGAATGTTGTCTTCCATTCATCACCTTCCCTCATGCGAATCTGGTGATATTCGCTCTTCAAATCAATCTTTGAAAAATAATTTTCCCCACTCAGGCAATCCATCGGATCATCCATTCTCGACAGTGGAAATATGTACCTGATGGTTATCTTGTTTATCGCTCTAGAGTCTGTACACATCCTCCAGCCTCCATCCTTCTTTAGGCTTAGTATTGTCAGAACAACACACGGACTCGGGCTCTCCCTGACCAGTCCTTTATCCAACAAATCCTGTACCTGCCTCTTGACTTCCTCATTCTCTTGGGGTGTCAACCTGTACGCTGCTTTATTCGGCAAACTTGCTCCAGGTATGAGGTCTATGTGGTGACTCACACTCCTCATTGGTGGCAACGAACGAGGTAGTTCGTCCATGATGATATCATCGAACTCTCCCAGCAGTTCCTGAATCTCATCCGGCAAGTCATCCACTCTTGTGCTAGTCTGGACAATTCTTGGTTTCCTGACCACAAAGAATTGTGGATCTTCATTCTTCTCCATCTCTGTGAGAAGTTCTTTCCCACTCATGAGAAGTATCTTATTGCTTACTTCTGGCTTCACCTCTTTATCCTTTATATCGAAAGCAACTTATGGATTCTCCCATTCTTCTCTAAAGTGTATGTGTTCATCCTCCTATCATGAACAACATTTCTATCATACTGCCATGGTCTACCCAGCAATACATGACATACATCCATGGGAATAACATCACATAGAATTTGATCATGATAATTCCCAATTTTAAATTCAACTAAACACTGTTTAGTGACACTTACCCGATGTCCTTTCTGCAGCCACGAGACTTTATATGGACTCGGGTGCTTAGTCGTCTCCAGCTCTAACTTCTCCACCATCTCGGTTGAAACGAGATTATCAGTGCTTCCGCTGTCCACAATGACCTTGCATTTCCTGTCCTTGGCTGTGCAGGCCGTTCTGAACAGTCTGGACCTCTGTACTGAGCTTTCCACCTCCTTCTCGGGTGTTAAAAGGACCTTATGCATTCCAAGTGACCTTCCACTATTTGCATCTTCTTTCTCAGCATCACGCCTCTGTGCTTCAGTGATGTGAGTTTCTCCAACATATTTCTTCTTTTCTCGACACTCAAATGACTTGTGCCCATTTTTCCCACATTTAAAACATGTAATAACTCCTCCTCTTCCTCTGACATGACTTCTAGTACGAGAAAGAGTGCTTGCATTAGCACAAACTCCTCGCGGATCATTTTTTTGTCCTCTCGGCTCAGCATATGACTGTCTTTGTGAGGTTCCGCCTCTTTCAATCTTACCCTGAGGTTTCTTCCACTCCTCTGTTGGCTTCTGGAATTTCTCCTGGGAAACTGCCTTGCCTCTGGGATGACTCCTTCCTCGCCCTCACTGTCCTTGATTTCGGCTCAGCTTTTTCTTGGCTTTCAGAGCCATCTGGTACGCATCCGCAACTATTCGGATGGTTAACATGCTTAGCTCATCCTGAATGTCATACCTCAATCCATTCAGGTATCGGGAAACCTTCTCATCATCTCTCTCTCGATGACCTACTCAGATATTGATCTTGTAAAACTCTTCGGTGTACTCCTTCATCGTCATCAACTTTTGTCTCAGGTTCTGCATTCGCCTGAACAGTGTGATCTGGTAATCCCTGGGGATGAACTTCGCCTTCAGCTTCGCGATCATCCTGTCCCAGCTTTTGATCTTCTGTTTGYCTTTGGAACGTCTATCTGCCTATAGCTCATCCCACCATAAGGCTGTATGTCCCTTCAACTTGGTAACAACATGTCTTACCTTCTTATCCTCTTCGATATCTTCATAATCGAAGTAGGTATCAAGAGCTCGGATCCAATCCAACAACTCTTCTGCATCCAGGCTCCCTTCATAGACTGGGATGTCCATTTTGGTTTTGGAACTCATCCTGGCAATGGCCTTGATCAACCGCTCTGTTGATGCATCCTCTGCTATGACTTCTTCTGCATGTCTAGCCTCTTCTTCGACCTCGGAATCACTAAGATCCCTTGCACCAACTCCGCGTCTCTGTGCAGTCTCCATCTCCTCAAGCCTTGCTCTGAGGTCTCTCATTTGGTGCTCCGTTTCTGGATTTCCTGCAGGCCTGCCTCTTCTTCTCACCTCCCTGTCCTCTGGTTTGGGTGATTGTCTTTCCCTTTTGGGCGGCATGATGAATTCTCTTCTCCTCTGTTACAGAAAACAAAGAGATTTCCTCGCTCTGATACCACTTGATGCTACCATTCTTCACTCCTCGGAGAACGATCACACTCACCAGGACCTTCTCTAATCTCGGCCCGAAGAGTGACTATGCTCCTCTAATTCCCTGTCGAGAATTCTTCACCCACAACACTCTCAAATGATCTCCCTTATCAATCGGGAAATCAGAATTCGTGATATCGCGAATTCTATGCCTACGTGGCTTATGCCTCATGAGTCCCCGAACCACGATATGGGTCAATAGTTAATGCTTCTATTTGTCGGGGATTTCCCTATCGGGAAATCGGCATATGTGATGTCATGCGTCACTGCCTTCACAACTCCCCAAACCCTGAACTTCGATGCGCATGTACTCTAATTCCACACCATGTCACCTTCTTTCTCCGCGTGATCGGGAATCGTAGGGTCACGATTTCGCTAGTCGAAATCCCTTTTCACTAGGAAACCCCGAATGCCGAATCATGATTTACCGGGATCTCTTGCCACCTGTCCCCTAGCAATCAATGGCTTCAAGTAGATCGAGAAATCGCTAATTGCGATTTCAACAACTATGTAACTCTTACCTTCGGGAAACCCGATAAGCCAAATCCCGATGGATGTTGGTTCTTCCTGTGCCTAGGGGTTAAATCTCTCGCAACTCCTGCAAGATCTGACGCTCGATAGGACTTCGCAATTCTATCCTGCGAATCCTGGCCGTTGATTCTTCTCCTTGAGGATTTCGCTCACTTCAAAACTTCTTCCGGCTCGAACCTTCTCCTAGTCCTCCTCCACAGAAACACGAAGGAACTATTCCTCTTGAGCTTGTCTTCACTTCACAAGGATTTATGAAGACTTGTTGCACGCACTCCTTTCGACAACCTTCGAACACGACCAAGTGTTGAAGCTTCCTCGACCCTGCGTGCTCACCTGCAGCGGTCCTAATTCCCCTTCACTCAGAATCGCAACTCTGAGTCTTCGTCCAGCCTGTGCATGTCTTGTACGACTCTAGTGCCAAATCTTCACTTCTGAGATGAATGAAAACAAAAGCTAACCCTACTTAAACCCTGCAGTCACGCACTCCTTGCAGAAAAATTCCACTGCACTCCCTGTAGGAATTCTCTGGCTCACTTAGAGAAACAATTGAAACTCATTCACTCATTCTTTCAGATTTCAGTTTAAACCTCTGAAATCTCATGCACAACATATCTAAAACAAATGCATACAAGGAAAACAAACATCCATGAGCATAATATTGACACAGAGAAACAACACAAACCATGAAATTGAATCAAAGTCTTTCTTCTATTAATTTAATCTGTACATGGGTGTTCTCTACAATTTCTCTGCTTGCTCTTCTCTGCTTGCTCCTGTTTTTGATAATAATACAATGTTACAAAGGAGGGTGTATATATCCATTTTCCCTCACAATTCTAAACCTATCAAATCTAGAATTAAATATCCTATCTACCTGCATTAAATCCGTTAAATGCCTTCCTATTTACTAAGGACGAGAGATTAAAGGCTCAAGGTCCCCTTTACAATACAAGTGCGCCTCTTTATGAATGACTTCATCTAAAGGATGGCGTGATACTTCCAAAGTATTTCAAAATGTGTGCTGGCTCATCCAACTGTCTTTTTCTCTCAATGTGCTAGCTCGCTTTATGAGTGAGTGATGCTCCTGCATCACCATGACACGTCTTGAATGGCCATGTTCAGCTGCGGCAAGAGCGTCTTCCACCATAGAGGATCGCTCCCCTTCAGTTGAAAGACCACCATGCAGACCTTCATGTTGGAGGTATAATCGCGAAGTGCGAAGCACATCGCCATATTCTCCAACCATGCCTCGGTAGCACCACCATCCGGGGCACCAAAGAACTCAAGAAATTTAACCTTCTTGACTTCACGGTGAATGCTACCTGTAATGGTCGGTGCACACAGTGGAACCTCAGCTCGTGTCGGCACCCTTGCCTTGTCTCTGTCCAATCAGTTGATCAGTGCCTCGGACATTCGCTGGAAATATCTCATGATCCCAACAACATCGCCAACTGCTATCTTCTCCTATCCGAGAACCTACTTGCCTCCCTGGGGGTTAGACCCATCAGGCGTGGATGCTACTGGAGGCATCATGCCTCCTCCCCTAGCACCCCATCGTCTGCCTCCGCGATGTCCTCTAACCATGATTACCCGCATGCACACAATCAACTCGATCAACAACAGTAGAATCAAATCTAACGATGTCAATGAAAGCTGTACCGAATCCCAAGTCATGGGTTGAACCGACTTTGATACCATATGTGATAGCCTCCTTGTTATGACAACAACTCTGATAACAGGTGCAAATTTTTTTTTTGTGTGTGTAAGGTGTGTGCGCACGTGTAAAAATGGAAACAAACACACTTGACTCACGTCGCCACCCGACGACTAACAAGACACAACCACGATGATCACAACAAGAAGACATAAGGTGCACCACGAGTAACTATAAGCATTAAACGACATATTGTTTTATGTACAGTACGAACACAGATGGAAGAATCCATACTAGTATATTTTACTATTTCTTCACAGGAAAGTAGTGCATTTAATCTTAGTTCTCTGCTCCGGAGAGAGAGAATGTCAGATAGGCTCCTGGCTGACTGCTCAGGCAGAAACTAGTAATCTTTGTCAGGAGGTCGCAGTGGTGGGAACTCTGCCTTTAAAGAGCCCGAGACTACTGATACGACCTTAGAGGTGTGTCACAAGAGTGGAAACCCTGCCTTTAAAGGGCCCGAGACTCTTGATATGACACTGGATTCTTTACACAGAAAATAATCACACACACAGACTTATATACAGAGTGACTAGCTTTATCAAATCGAAGAGTTTGATATCATACTACTGTGAATTTGGACAATTCGAATTATAGTACTAACCCTGAAATTAATTAACAATCTCAATACATCCTATATGTTACATGTATCATAAAATTACAATAACATTATCTTAACAACCTCACATATTATGTTATAATAACCATGCAACTAAAACATCAATTGCCAATCACATTACTCCTTGTATGCTACCAATGCAATGAAGTTACAATAACTTTACCATGAAATAAATCAACATTACATTGATCATAATTAAATAAAATGACGACCACCTTGCAACTTACAAGTTATCTACAACATTATTTCCACATTTCCATAAAATGTATAGCAAACATCACCTTAACAGTTACATAACCATTAGCACCAACATTAAACATTTCATTATACTATCATTACCTTAAAACAAATACGCTAACATTAACCTTAGCCTAAGCATTTAACATGAAGCATTACATTACATGATTCTTTCATTGCGCGCAAGTCTCATTCATCAGCAAACATGTCATTCAATTCTTAAATAATCATGGGCACCAGAATAAGTAAGTTTAAGCCATCATTAGAAATAACTATATAAAAACTAAATATCTAGATCCACCATTTACTACATAGATCCTCAATGCGTAAAAACTAAATCTATGTCAATCATTCACTACATACTAACCATTGCTCAAGTAGCAATAACTAAAACCATCGGTATTGCATCCATAATTCCATAAGGTGCCATCTAAAACAACACTAAATATACATCAATAAGCTAGTCAAAACTTTGCCAAGGTTAACATGTAAGTAACATCAACAAATTTCCATGGACCCCACTAGATATACTCTAGCATGCAAAGTTTTTTTTTTTTTTTACACATCTATCAAATTTGTCTTTCCAGAATGACAAATAAATTTGCAGTGCCCAATTTAGTTTTCAAAATAATATAAATCATACGACAAATAAGGGAATTCAAATCTAAATTCAACTCACACACAACAATCATAATGATTTCAACTTGGATTAGTAGAAATTTGGTAGTGGATCATAAGAAATCAAATATTTAAATAAAACAATGCATTTTTGTTGTGACTACTTATGCAATGATTCAATAATACAAATACAAATGGTATAATAGTTTGGATGAGACTCATCAAATTCAACTCTGGATTTTTCAAACTTCATTGACGGTAGATTTTAAATATCATACGAAAATCTAAACTTAAGAATTGACAAAATTGACAGCAAACAATGAATAACAGAAAGCAGGATCTCTACATTTTGATTAGCAACAATCATAGCAAATTATAATATCCGACTTTGCAAAAATATAAGGCAACGGATAAGTAAACTTCTGACCTCTAAATTTATAAACAAATTTGGTAGCGAACACTTGAATTTTCTGAATTCTGGGTTGTAATTTAAAATGGCAGTGAATGCATAAATTTTCTGAATTCCGAGCTGTAAATTGAAATGGCAGCGAATAGATAAATTTTCTGAATTCTGAGTTGTAATTTAAAATGGTAGCCAACAATTAAATTCTAAATTTCTGCTCCGAAAATGAAATTGCTCTTAAAAATAAAGTGGAATAAAAAACGTTTTATATAAAAACGGCCACTGTAGAGTATACACGCTCATAGTGATATAAAATGCCCATGGTAATATATAAAATGCCCATAGTCATATAAAAACGCCTCCATTTATATAAAAATGCCCACTATAGAGTATAAACGCCGACAGCGAATAAAATGCCCACGGTAATATACAAAATGCCCACAGTAATATAAAAACACCCCCATTTATATAAAAACAGCCACTGTAGAGTATAAACGCCCACAGTGAATAAAATGGCCATAGTAATATATAAAATGCCCACAGTCATATAAAAATGCCCCCATTTATATAAAAATGCCCACTGTAGAGTATAAACGCCCACAGTGAAATAAAATGCCCACGATAATATATAAAATGCCCACATTCATATAAAAACACCCCCATTTATATAAAAATGCCCACAGAATTTATAACGTCCACCATCATGTAAAAATGCCCACGACATAGGTAAAAACGCCAACTAGGATACTTAAACGCCCACAGAAATGTAAATACACCCACAGAAATGTAAAAACGCAGGCAACAAACGCAAGGCACAGCGGAAGATCGCACAGATCCAAGGAAGGTCAGCAATGCCAAGATCATAAATTCTTTTATCTAATACCGACATGCAACAATAGAGTGAGAAGTAATATTTTTATAACTATCCCACAATTACAATTGTCGAAGAGCAAGGCAAGAAACCAATTAATCCAACAAGAACCCAAGCCGTTTGAAGTTAAGTATTTTTCATCTCACAATTCCATTACAAAAATGTTGATAACAATAAGAGAGGACTAAGGTCCTAATACCTTCTATCATGCAAATGAAAAACATACCGTCGCCTTAACTCCCACCTCGAATGATGACCCCACATTCCGTGTCGCTCCTGCTCTGCGCCACTCCTGCTCGCCGACTGTAGAGACTACACCGGTACCTCCCAGCCAATCGCTAGGGGTACTCTGCTTCTCCGTTAGCCCCCCAAGCCACAAAGGGGACACACACAATCCATATGGCCCGTCTAGCTTCCCAGCTCACCTCGCAAGGCCGAGCTACCACTCCTATCCAAGCTGAAAAATCCCAAATCTCCACAAGTAATCAATCAAGTCACAATTCCGGCAGTGTAACGTTACGCTAACAACCAATCCCTTTCTTCCTCATCTTCCCTTTCTTTTATAGAGTTTTTCCAACCTCCAACTTTCCCTAAATCACATTTTAATTAAGTTTTAATAAAAATATTCTAAATATTCTCCTTCGCACAAGTGTCGTCCATCCCCCTCTTTCCTCAAATAATTATTTTTCTCTAAATTATTAAATTACTCATTTCCCTCACCCACCTAGAGTTGCTCCTAAATTTTCTCCTAGGTGTTCCTAGATCCCCTTACATGTTTTAAATAATTTCCCTAGAAATAAAGTTGCTAAATTAGCTCAAATTAGAAGGTTCTTAATTGCAGATTCCTTACTATGTTGACCTTGCTTTTTACCATAAGTTCCCAACTTTCCTTTATTATGTTTCCTCCATTACTTAGTTTCCTAACTCTTATTATTCCCTTCTTGCCCCTTTTTATTAGAGCCAAAATGGAAGTTGCGCTATTTACTCTTTTCCCTTTATTATTAATTTAAAATCTTTTTATACTTCTACAAGTTAACAATTTATTTCCTCTTTACAAATTTAAAACCACGGATTTTAATTAAAATATTCCTCTCTTCAATTTACCCTCTAAATTTAAGAAGACTAAAACTATAACTTAAGTGGGTTTTACTTTATATCTTTATTTTTATTTTTATAGAGTATTTTCTTAAGGCTAAACAAAATTTTACCTTAGAGAAGTTTTAGACTTAGGTTTAGATTCTGAACTGAGCGACAATTATTTAGGGAAGTCATTTTAAGAATTTTTCAAGGTGTTAAATGTCTTAGGGCCATCTAGGTTTGTTCCTTCCTCAACATCAATGCGATGTGCCCTTCAGGATGCACCACGTGCTCCAAGGGTGCCACTCGCCTTGGTTGTTTCGCTAACTTGTCTTTCTTTCACACGACGTGCCCTTTAGGATGCATCACATGCTCCAAGGGTGCCACTCGCCGACTTGTGTTTCTTTTGTGCGACGTTCCCTTCAAGATGCACCACCTTCTCCAAGGGTGCCACTCACCAACTTGACTGATTGGTAGACATCTATAACCCCTGGAGTCAACACTCCACCGGGTGAACTTGTGGGAGACTAAGGGCTCTAAGGAATAAGGCCCACGCCTTATTGCGCTCCCGTTAGAATCATCATGAGAGACTGTCGCAATCTTCCCTCACGACATCGTGGATCCTCTCGAACTAGGTAATCATTAACCTACAGGTCGAGCCACAACGGAAGTGCTAGTAGGCTACGGAAGGGCTGTTGTCCACACCTCTTCTTCAACCTCTCTGGAAATCATGTGTGACCCCTTTACTCCATATGTGAGTCTGGTCGGCAAGCTATCATCAGCCTGCATCATCAAAAATCATGTCATAACATGTCAACAGCATATCATAAAATCAATGAAATATCACAGTAAATAAATCAACCCAAATAGCACACTCCCTGACTCAATCTGGAGTCCAAGTGGTTCCACCGATGCCTCTGCATCCTCAAGGTCCACAACCCTGCACACCCAATAAAACTGATTCAATAGCACCTGTCTACGTCAAAGCAGTAAAACATCATTTCATCTATCATAACGCATCATAATCAAGGATAAACGTTTTAACATCATAAAATTCCAGATCACTTGCGAGCAAGTGTCCTCAAAGAATAATTTTTCTCAGTGTGCCAGAGCGGGATGTTACACATTACTAATGTAATATTCCCTAATTATGGGGTAATGTAACACTATTTAGGGATTAGCATGCCCTTCCCCTTGAGACAATTGTTGTTCACAATGATTGAATGATTTTGGATGCTTCTGTATAGAAGACCCATCTTCCCAAGTGGAATCTTCGACATGTAGTTTCCTCTACTTAATGATATACTCTAAAATGGATCTATTCCTCAACTAGTGAATTGTTGTGTCAGTGATAGCTTGAGGCTCCAACATGATTTTTCCTTCCTCTTCAAGTTCTAGAAATACAGTTTGAACTGTTATCTTGTCACCTATAACCTTCTTTAAGCATGAAGTATGGAAAACTAGGTGTACTCGTCAAGATGCAGGAAACTCCAATTTGTATGTCATATTACCAGTATTTTTCATAACATTACCATTCAAAGTATGTCCCATACTTTTTTACCCCATATATGTCCCATAGATGTCCCATATTACTAGTATTACCAGTATGTCATATGTCCCATGCTAAAAAGTCTGGATACTTTTTTAGTCTATCAACAATCACCATGATTACACTCTTTCCTTCATACTTCGGTAACCCTGTGATGAAATCCATGGAAACCTCCTTCCAAAGATGACTTGGGATGGCTAATGGTTGTAAAAGACTTGGAGTCTTAATTGTTTCCACCTTATTTTGTTGGCAAACCAAAATTTCTGCCACAAACCTTTGAACATCTGTTTTAAGTCCATCCCAAAAAAAATCAGTCTTGACCCTATGGTAGGTTTTCAAAAATCTCGAGTTCCCTCCTACCAGAGAGGTGTGCAATTCGAATAGTACCTTTTGTTTTAGTTAGGAGTTCTTACATAAATATAAGCGATCTTTGTACCAAAGTGGATCATTTTTCCATGTAAATATATCTTATGCAATGGAATCCTGTTGCAACCTTTGAATGAGAGTCCACACATTTTCGTCATTATTCCATTCATCCCTTCCTTATATTATCCAATTGGTTTGGATGATAGATATAGCACAGAGAAAGGCCTCAACATCTTCATCAGTTCTTGAGAGTGCATTTGCCACAACATTTTTCTTTAATTTTTTATAGATGATTTCAAAATCATAACCCAATATCTTGGTCACCCATTTTTGTTGTTCTTCTGAAGATATTCTTTATTCCAAGAAGTATTTAAGAATATCATGATCTGTTTTTACCTTGAAGTTACTACCTATTAGGTAACGACACCATTTCTTCAATGCATGTAATATTTCCATCATTTCATTCTCATAAATGGGTTTGTGTAATTCCTTTCCCTTGAGTGGCTGACTTTCAAAAGAAAGGGGACTTCCTTCTTAAATTAAAACAACACCAATTCCATTTCTTGATGCATCACATTACATAATAAAGGTTTTTGTGAAGTCTGGTGTGGTGAAGACAGGAGCTTTGCACATCACCTCTTTAAGTTCTTCAAAATCTTGATTTTCCATTGGAGTCCATGAAAATGCATCCTTCTTAGTTAATTTCGTGAAAGGTGTTCTTATTCTTCCATAGTTCAGAATCAACTTCCGGTAGTAACCTGTCAAACCCAAAAATCCTCTAAGATTCTTCAATGTTTTGGGAATCGAGGAGTCCATCATGGCATTGATCCTATTATGGTCTACCTTGACACCTTGATGAGATACAATATGACCCAAATACTCTACCTCCTTCACCCAAAAGAAACCTTTGGATGGTTTGGCATATAGTTGTTTCTCCTTTAGTATTTGTAGAACCTTGTCAACATGTCATACATGATCCTCCCAAGACTTTCTATATATTAATTTATCATCAAAAAATAATAACACAAATTTTCGAAGGAAGGGGTTGAAAATGGAGTTCATCAACCCTTGGAATGTGGAAGGTGCATTTGTAAGTCCAAAAGGCATGACCAAAAATTCATAATGGTTTTTATGAGTTTGGAATGATGTTTTTGGGATATCTGCTTCCTTCATTCTAATATGATGATACTTTGAACGAATATCCAACTTTGTGAAATGGATTGCTTCGTGTAGTTCATCTAAAAATTCATTAATGACGAGAATGAGAAGCTTATATTTAATAGTGATTTTGTTGAGCTCTCTATAATATAGATACATATTCCATGAACCATCCTTCTTGAGTGCCATTACTACTGGTGAAGAGTAAGAACTTTGGCTAGGTCTAATAATGCCATCCTATAACATTTCTTCAACCATACGCTCAATTTCATTCTTCTAGGCATAAGGGTATATGTAAATCCTGATGTCAGGAGGAACACTGCCAGGAATTAGGTGAATAACATGATCATGNTAGATGGCTTAGATGTTTGAACATCTAGTGAGTATAGTTGTGCAATTACACCGTGATGCCCCTTTTTAAATACTTTTTTCATGCCATTAGAGCTTATCACCTTATTGGATTTCCATGTGATACCCCTTAACTCAATTTCTTCTCCTTTGAATGAAAATTTCATGAAAAGTTATTGAAAATTAAAATCTATTGCTCCTAATGATTGTAGCCATTGGATTCCTAGTATGACATCAACACCACCCATGGGTATAGCAATCATTGGACTATTAATTACATATTCCCCCATAGTAAGATTGATCTTATTGCATTTTCCTGAGCAATTGATAGCTCCTCCATTTGAAATCATTGCTTGAAACCCTGGCGTTGGATATACAAAGCAATTGAGATCTTTGGCTAATTTATAGTGAATGAAATTATGAGTACTACCAGAATGAATTATTACTATTACCTTTTTCTTTTTGATATATCCTTAGATCTTTAGGGTTTGAGGAGTGCTAATTATATCCAATGCATTACATGATATCATGGGAGTCAAATAATCAAAAGAAATTGCTTCTACGTTTTCATCTTGACATTGTTCTTGTTCTTGTTCTTGTTCTTGTTCCTCTTCAAAATCTATGTAGAATGATTTCTTCTCACAACACTTATGTCCCTTATTGTACTTAATGTTACAATTAAAGCATACATTTTTTTCTTTTATTTCCTCCAATTGTTTAGGTGTCAACCTTGTAGGTTGAGGTGTTTTAGAAGATGAAACATTAGTCTCTCAGTAGATGTTAGGAGTGGTCCTTCTAGTAGCCATAGCCATATTTTTACTTTCAAAATTTCTTTCCACCATGAATGCATTCTCTAATGATTTGGGTTCCCAAAGGAAAACCTCATTTTGAATGTTTTCCTTTAAAGTTCGTATCAATACATAAATCAAGTGCTCATCTGGAATATTTGTTACCTTTATATTCAATATTTGGAAGTTTTCAATGTGATAAAGTAGGTATTTCTCTTTGTATCCTCATACAGTGCTATCATTTCTTCCATGAACATTGTCCAAGTGACAAGTGATTTCCAGGAACAAATACATCGATACCACACAAATCAATTGGGTTCTAAATATAAAGAAGCAATTTGTACTCTTTTTGTATGTGGCACATCATGTAGATCAAAGAATTGCTCCATCTGAAGTATCCATGTGATCATATCCTTGCCATCAAATTTCCTCATATAGATCTTAGGAAATTGGTTGTTCTTCAACCAAAAGTTGGAGTTTCTCCATTCTTGATTCATCTTCATTTTATCCTCATCATGAATTTCATGGGATACATTTTCACTTTCAGGTGTCCTCTTTATTAGAATTTTTTTCAATCCTTCCATGATCTCCCTTTTTAAATCCCACATCTTAGTGTCCATTATTTCCTCCAACTTAGCTTTAGTTGAATCCATCATCCATTGTAGTTCATCTTTTGCTACTGTCCTTTTTTTTAAATCATTTTTGTCTATGCACATTTCTTCACCTTCATCAAGAGTCCAAGTAGGATTTTATGGAGGCTTAATTGGTGTATAGGTTCCATTTTTTTGTGGCATGTTGGCCAAGTATCACTTTTAAACCTTGATTTCGAGGTGGTTCTGCCAGACTATATTTATTTTGTTGTATCTCCAAACTTTCATCCCTTATGCGTCTGAAATTTTATTTTTGTAGCTCTCTGATACATCTTCTTTGTAATGCCACAAGTATTATCAAAATTGCATGTGTCAAGTGGAAGTTATGGTATCTTCCCCACACCTTGTTGAATTTTGTACCTTCGAGGAGAGCGTACTTGTAAAGCATGCCAATATCACAATATATGATATATGATTCTGAAACTTGTACCAAAAACAATACAAACTTTCCACTATTTAATGCAACTTGTTTAACTTAATTTGGATACTCACTGAAGAATATATCATTGCTTTACCCAGAAGACCTGTTTGAGACTAGTTAATAATACTAGTAAGATACCCTATGTTGCACAGGGTGTATCTAAAACAATAGGATGAAAAAATGTTAAATTTTTATCACAGATACATTGATAACTTCTATGAATAAAATCCATATTTTAGGGTCTGCAATTCTACATGAAAAAAATTATAGAGAAAATTCTAATATTACTAAATTTAGAATGATTTCACAACCCTATCTTAGACAAGCTATATATTCAAAAGTATAAGGCCATAGGAGATGGAAATTTAACCCCACATACCTTGCTTCATCTACTAAATATCCTCCCAGGGGTTCCTTCTGAAATGTCGTAGAAAAAACATTATAGAGAAAATACCAAGGTGTCTTAGATGCAGTATCAAAACCCCAAGAGCTTGAGCTATGATACCAAATGTTTGGAACCAAATACCAATATAACATAGAAAAACCTTAGAATAAGTACTCAACGCCTTAAAAAAGAGAGAATTTCCTCCTCATACACCACATAGATTTCCAAATACATTATGATTCCAAATGAAAATGTCTCATTGGTATATATAGGAGACTAGGAGGTACAATTACAAATAATGGACCCAAACCGACATAAATAAAATAACATTACTAATGTAATATACCCTAATTAAGGGGTAATGTGCCAGTATTTAGGGCTTAACATCTTATTATTAAGATAATTTTGTTATTGGATGGGCTTCCCATATCATTGACTACTCATTTGACCATTGACGATTCCCCTAGCACCATCAATTTTTTTATTCCTTCCTCCTTGACAATAGCAAGACCACATAATAGAGAGTAGGATTCAACCATGCTAATGGAAATGTTTCCAAGTCCCCATACATATTTTACTATTTTGATTCCTCTCAGATCATGGATTATCCCCTTCCTCCCTACCACCCCTTAAAATAAAGTTGAAGGACATGGAGGTGGGCTTTGATCCATTTATGTGTGCATAGGTCATGAGATCATTTAATATAATATCTTTGGGTGAAAGAACACATTCAACCACTACATCAAGGTGTCCCCATGTCTCTAGGAAAGTCATTACTGTAATTTTATCTTGTCCACTGTTGAAAAACTCCTTGCTCCTCACCAATGGGTCCAACCCATTCGGAAATCATTTTAGTATTACTTATCATTATAATTACTAATAATATTTCAATTCCTGATTAATTTTTTTTACTAATATTATATTATAATATAATCATAATTAAAACAATATTATTATATTATTATGGTTTACTATATAGTGGATAATATAGTATTATTATTTTTTTTTTATATATATACTGGTGGAATCGACAACTCACAGTTCTCGTACTTGCGTGACAGGTCGATACCCGTACGCTACCACTATAACCTCCAGGTATGCCACACAACCCGCAAGCATGGAGCACAAGTAAATCAGGGTGAAAATTGAACTTGAGACCTCCTTTACATATTTCCTTCTGTTTACATGACACTTTCCAATTGGTCTACACCCCTACGGGCATATAGTATTATTATGTTATTATTATGTTCTAAAAATAACATAAATAAATAAAATATCACACTCAAATATCTTATTATATTTTAATAAGAATATAAAAAATAAAAATATATATATAATATAGTGAACTATATATTTGATATATTTGATTGTATATGACACTTTATAATACACCGTAGATAATTTTTTAATAATAAAATATTTTTGACATAATTATTTTAATGCATGGTGTATCTTAATATTACTTTTGATAAGTAATATTGTTAACATGAAAATGATGATATTATTATGGTTAATCATGGTTGTGTATGTTTAACCATGTTTGAAATTGTTTCACCATGGTTGATATAATGACTTTTTTTTACTATAGTTGAATTAGGTTGATTATGATTGACTTTCGTTACACATAGTTGAATATACTTGACCATGTTTGACGATTTTTGTCTATGGTTGACCATGCTTGAGTATGGTTGGATAAAGTTGAACATGGTTAATCATATTTCAATACGATTAACCATGGTTGACTATGGTTGACCATGGTAAATGATGTTTCAATATGATTAACCATCATTGACTATGGTTGAACATGACTGACCATGATTTGCTATTGTTGGACATTTTTTACCATGGGTGACCATAAGTAATCATGGTTGACTATGGTTGACAATGCTTGACCATGGTTTACTATGGTTGGCCAAGCCTGGCCATTGTTTGTTTTATAGAGTTTTCTTAGTGACAACTTGTCATTTGCACATTTAATTCAGTTTTTTAAATTTTAATTAGGAATTATCCCCCCCATACACTTGTCATTCGTTCCCTTAGTTGCACAAGTAAATCCACAATTTAATTTAATTAAAAATCAATTTCTCTCACCCATCCTAAAAGTGCTCCTGAAATCACTCCTAGTTGTCCCTTTATTCCTTTTATTTCTCATTTATGACTGACGCCTTTCTAAAACAGAGTTGAGTTAAAATATGAATGTTCTCTAGTTAGACTAAACTTTAGATACCTTTCTATGCTTACACCTTCTTGTACGCTTTATTCATTTATTATTTTAATTTCTTTTATTGATTTCTTAAATTGATTTTACTTCACCCCTCATTATTTAATTTAGAAAATTAAGTTTTAGTCTTCTCACTAATCTTAGACTTAGGCTTAGTTACGTTTTTATTTGCACAATCTTAGACCCTTAGATATTATGTTTAATAAATTCATTCTTTAGTTAATTAATTAATCAATTAATTAATTCGACGGGTGCTCAATATTTTATA
>JASDQU010014107.1:288429-304701 GCA_032191745.1 Picea mariana
TTTGCACATCACCGCTTTAAGTTCTTCAAAATCTTGATTTTCCATTGGAGTCCATGAAAATGCATCCTTCTTAGTTAATTTCGTGAAAGGTGTTCTTATTCTTCCATAGTTCTGAATCAACTTGCGGTAGTAACCTGTCAAACCCAAAAATCCTCTAAGATTCTTCAATGTTTTGGGAATCGAGGAGTCCATGATGGCCTTAATCCTATTATGGTCTACCTTGACACCTTGATGACATACAATATGACCCAAATAATCTACCTCCTTCACCCAAAAGAAACATTTGGATGGTTTGGCATATAGTTGTTTCTCCTTTAGTATTTGTAGAACCTTGTCAACATGTTGTACATGATCCTCCAAAGACTTTCTATATATTAATTTATCATCAAAAGATAATAACACAAATTTTCGAAGGAAGGGGTTGAAAATGGAGTTCATCAACCCTTGGAATGTGGAAGGTGCATTTGTAAGTCCAAAAGGCATGACCAAAAATTCATAATTGTTTTCATGAGTTTGGAATGATGTTTTTGGGATATATGCTTCCTTCATTCTAATATGATGATACTTTGAATGAAGATCCAACTTTGTGAAATGGATTGCTTCATGTAGTTCATCTAAAAATTCATTAATGACGAGAATGGGAAGCTTATATTTAATAGTGATTTTGTTGAGCTCTCGATAATATAGATACATATGCCATGAACCATCCTTCTTGAGTACCATTACTACTGGTGAAGAGTAAGAACTTTTTCTAGGTCTAATAATGCCATCCTATAACATTTCTTCAACCATACGCTCAATTTCACTCTTCTGGGCATAAGGGTATATGTAAATCCTAATGTCAGGAGGAACACTGCCAGGAATTAGGTGAATAAAATGATCATGATTTCGAGTGGGTGGAAGACGTTTGGGAATATCTTCAAATACTTTGTAATGCTTATCAATGATCCCTTGGAGATCTAAGGGAATAGATGGCTTAGATGTTTGAACATCTAGTGAGTATAGTTGTGCAGTTACACCGTGATGCCCCTTTTTAAATAATTTTTTCATGCCATTAGAGCTTATCACCTTATTGGATTTCCATGTGATACCCCTTAACTCAATTTCTTCTCCTTCCAATGAAAATTTCATGAAAATTTATTGAAAATTAAAATCTATTGCTCCTAATGATTGTAGGGATTGGATTCCTAGTATGAAATCAACACCACCCATGGGTATAGAAATCATCGAACTATTCATTACATATTCCCCCATAGTAAGATTGATCTTATTGCATTTTCCTGAGCAATTGATAGTTCCTCCATTTGAAATCGTTGCTTGAAACCCTGGCATTGGATATACAAAGCAATTGAGATCTTTGGCTAATTTATAGTGAATGAAATTATGAGTACTACCAGAATATATTATTACTATTACCTTTTTCTTTTTTATATATCCTTATATCTTTAGGGTTTGAGGAGTGCTAATTATAGCCAATGCATTACATGATATCATCGGAGTCAAATATTCAAAAGAAATTGCTTCTACATTTTCATCTTTAGATTGTTCTTGTTCTTGTTCTTTTTTTTCTTGCTCTTCAAAATCTATGTAGAATGATTTCTTCTCACAACACTTATGTCCCTTATTGTACTTAATGTTACAATTAAAGCATACTTTTTTTTCTTTTATTTCCTCCAATTGTTTAGGTGTCAACCTTGTAGGTTGAGGTGTTTTAGAAGATGGAACATTAGTCTCTCAGTAGATGTTAGGAGTGGTCCTTCTAGTAGCCATAGCCATATTTTTACTTTCAAAATTTCTTTCCACCATGAATGCATTCTCCAATGATTTGGGTTCCGAAAGGAAAACCTCATTTTGAATGTTTTCCTTTAAAGTTTGTATCAATACATAAATCAAGTGCTCATCTAGAATATTCGTTACCTTTATATTCAATATTTGGAAGTTTTCAATGTGCTTTGCAACTGAACCCTTTTTCTTGATATTTATCAATTGGATAAAGTAGGTATTTCTCTTTGTATCCTCATAGTGTGCTATCATTTCTTCCATGAACATTGTCCAAGTGACAAGTGATTTCCAGGAAAAAAGAGATCGATACCACACAAATCAATTGGGTTCTAAATATAAAGAAGCAATTTGTACTTTTTTTGTATGTGGCACATCATGTAGATCACAGAATTGCTCCATCTGAAGTATCCATGTGATCAGATCCTTGCCATCAAATTTCCTCATATAGATCTTAGGAAATCGGTTGGTCTTCAATCAAAAGTTGGAGTTTCTCCATTCTTGATTCATCTTCATTTTATCCTTATCATGAATTTCATGGGATACATTTTCACTTTCAGGTGTCCTCTTTATTAGAATTTTTTTCAATCCTTCCATGATCTCCCTTTTTAAATCCTCCTTCTTAGTGTCCATTATTTCCTCCAACTTAGCTTTAGTTGAATCCATCATCCATTGTAGTTCATCTTTTTCTACTATCCTTTTTTGTAAATCATTTCTGTCTATGCACATTTCTTCACCTTCATCAAGAGTCCAAGTAGGATTTTCTGGAGGCTTAATTGGTGTACATAGGTTCCATTTTTTTGTGGCATGTTGGCCAAGTATCACTTTTAAACCTTGATTTCGAGGTGGTTCTGCCAGACTATATTTATTTTGTTGTATCTCCAAACTTTCATCCATTATGGGTCTGAAATTTTATTTTTGTAGGTCTCTGATACATCTTCTCTATAATGCCACAAGTATTATCAAAATTGCATGTGTCAAGTGGAAGTTATGGTAGCTTCCCCACACCTTGTTGAATTTTGTACCTTCGAGGAGAGCGTACTTGTAAAGTGTGCCAATATCACAATATATGATATATGATTCTGAAACTTGTACCAGAAACAATACAAACTTTCCACTATTTAATGCAACTTGTTTAATTTAATTTGGATACTCACCGAAGAATATATCATTTCTTTACCCAGAAGACCTGTTTGACACTAGTTAATAATACTAGTCAGATACCCTATGTTTCACAGGGTGTATCTAAAACAATAGGATGAAAAATAATATTAAATTTTTATCACAGATACCTTGATAAATTCTATGAATAAAATCCATATTTTAGGGTCTGCAATTCTACATGAAAAAAATTATAGAGAAAATTCTAATATTACTAAATTCAGAATGATTTCACAACCCTGTCTTACACAGGCTATATCTTCAAAAGTATAAGGCCATAGGAGATAGAAATTTAACGCCACATACCTTGATTCATCTACTAAATATCGTCCCAGGGGTTCCTTCTGAAATGTCATAGAAAAAACATTATAGAGAAAATACCAAGGTGTCTTAGATGCAGTATCAAAACCCCAAGAGCTTGAGCTATGATACCAAATGTTTGGAACCAAATACCAATATAACATAGAAAAATCTTAGAATAAGTACCAAACGCCTTCAAAAAGAGAGAATTTCCTCCTCATACACCACATAGATTTCCAAATACATTATGGTTCCAAATGAAAATGTCTCATTGGTATATATAGGAGACTAGGAGGTACAATTACAAATAATGGACCCAAACCGACATAAATAAAATAACATTACTAATGTAATATACCCTAATTAAGGGGTAATGTGCCACTATTTAGGGCTTAACATCTTATTATTAAGATAATTGTGTTATTGGATGGGCTTCCCATATCATTAACTACTCATTTTACCATTGACGATTCCCCTAGCACCATCAATTTTTTTATTCCTTCCTCCTTGACAATAACAAGACCACACCATAGAGAGTAGGATTCAACCATGCTAATGGAAATGTTTCCAAGTCCCCATCAATATTTTACTATTTTGATTCCTCTCAGATCATGGATTATCCCCTTCCTCCCTACCACCCCTTAAAATAAATTTGAAGGACATGGAGGTGGGATTTGATCCATTTATGTGTGCATAGGTCATGAGATCATTTAATATAATATCTTTGGGTGAAAGAACAGATTCAACCACTACATCAAGGTGTCCCCATGTCTCTAGGAAAGCCATTACTGTAATTTTATCTTGTCCACTGTTGAAAAACTCCTTCCTCCTCACCAATGGGTCCAACCCATTCAGAAATCATTTTAGTATTACTTATTATTATAATTAATAATAATATTTCAATTCGTGATTGATTTTTTTTACTAATATTATATTATAATATAATCATAATTAAAACAATATTATTACATTATTATGGTTTACTATATAGTGGATACTATAGTATTATTATGGTTTTTTTATATATATATTGGTGGAATCGACAACTCATAGTTCTCATACTCGTGTGACGGGTCGATACCCATACGCTACCACTATAACCTCCAGGTATGCCACACAACCCGCAAGCATGGAGCACAAGTAAATCAGGGTGAAAATTGAACTTGAGACCTCCTTTACATATTTCCTTTCGTTTACATGACACTTTCCAATTGGTCTACACCCCTACGGGCATATAGTATTATTATGTTCTAAAAATAACATAAATAAATAAAATATTACACTCAAATAACTTATTATATTTTAATAAGAATATAAAAAATAAAAAATATATATAATATAGTGAACTATATATTTGATATACTTGATTGTATATGACACTTTATAATACACCGTAGATAATTTTTTAATAATAAAATATTTTTGACATAATTATTTTAATGCATGGTGTATCTTAATATTACTTTTGATAAGTAATATTGTTAACATGAAAATGTTGATATTATTATGGTTAATCATGGTTATGTATGTTTAACCATGTTTGACATTGTTTCACCATGGTTGATATAATGACTTTTTTTGACTATAGTTGAATTAGGTTGATTATGATTGACTTTCGTTACACATAGTTGAATATACTTGACCATGTTTGACGATTTTTGTCTATGGTTGACCATGCTTGAGTATGGTTGGATACGGTTGAACATGGTTAATCATATTTCAATATGATTGACCATGGTTGACTATGGTTGACCATGGTTAATGATGTTTCAATATGATTAACCATCATTGACTATGGTTGAACATGACTGACCATGATTTACTATTGTCGGACATTTTTTACCATGGGTTACCATAAGTAATCATGGTTGACTATGGTTGAAAATGCTTGACCATGGTTTACTATGGTTGGCCAAGCCTGGCCATTGTTTGTTTTATAGAGTTTTCTTAGTGACAACTTGTCATTTTCACATTTAATTCAGTTTTTTAAAATTTAATTAGGAATTATCCCCCCCATACACTTGTCATTCGTTCCCTTAGTTGCACAAGTAAATCCACAATTTAATTTAATTAAAAATCAATTTCTCTCACCCATCCTAAAAGTTCTCCTAAAATCACTCCTAGTTGTCCCTTTATTCCTTTTATTTCTCATTTATGACTGATGCCTTTCTAAAACAGAGTTGAGTTAAAATATGAATGTTCTCTAGTTAGACTAGACTTTAGATACCTTTCTATGCTTACACCTTCTTGTATGCTTTATTCCTTTATTATTTTAATTTCTTTTATTGATTTCTTAAATTGATTTTACTTCACCCCTCATTATTTAATTTAAAAAATTAAGTTTTAGTCTTCTCACTAATCTTATACTTAGGCTTAGTTACATTTTTATTTGCACGAGCTTAGACCCTTAGATATTATGCTTAATAAATTCATTCATTAGTTAATTAATTAATCAATTAATTAATTTGACGGGTGCTCAATATTTTATAAGGTTTAACATTTGTTCAAAGTTTTCTAGGCCACCTAGATTCTTTGACTCATTTTTTAAAATTCCACTATGTGCCCTTTAGGACACACTTAGTGCTCCAAGGATGCCACTCACCTTTGATTCAATTTTTTTTATATTCGTGACGCTCCTACAATTCGATCCATGATGAGAGTGCTATTAGTCTATGACAGGGTTGTTGTCGTACCTCTCCCTGAACATCTAGTTCTTGAGCATGACCCCTTTACTCCTTATGTGAATTCGATTAGCAAGCAATCATCAACCTTCATCCATCAACGAACATTGGCAATGATTCATAAACAATACCATAATATACCCAATGATATGTCACATATGCATAAATAAAATACTCAAACCAATAAAGTCTACTCCCTTACTCGATCCAGAGTCCAAAGAGGTCCATTGATGCCATTGACATCCTCAATCTGTCAAGTGTCCTACACACTAAGGGGAAACTTGTCAATAGCATATTTCAATACATAGAGATCAAATAGCATAACATCATAATCCGTCAACACCATCATAAGAACCTACAATCGAAACAAACAACATATACTAAAACCGGATCACTTGCACACAGGTGTCCTCAAAGAATAAGTTAATAACATGTTCTCACAAAAGCAGGATGTTACATATTTGTTACCATGGGTGACCATAATTAACCATGGTTGGCCACACTTGGCCATGGTTTACTATGGTTGACCATGTTTGACTATTGTTGGCTATGTTTGACCATGTTTAACAATGGTTGACTATGCTTGAAGATGTTCGAGCATGGTTGAACATGCTTTTAAATGGTTGACTATGGTTCACCATGTTTGACTATTCAAAATGATGGTTTTACTTGGTCGATTGTGTTTGACTATCATTAACCATGGTTAACCACATTTGACTTTGTTGATTATGATCTATCGTGTTTTAACATAATTGACTATGGTTGAAGAAGAGTGATTCTAGTTTACTATGGTTGACTATGTTTCACTATGGTAGATAATGGTTGACCGTCGTGATGCATTTGTTATTATAATTGACTTTAGCTATCATTTTTTACTAAGCATGTTTGAATATGGTTACCATGGTTGACTATGATTAAGCATGTTTGAAGGCCATCCTTAACATGATTGACTTTTGTTGATTATCAACTTTCATTTACTAAGTTTCACTATATTTGAATTTGGTCAACTATGACTGACCTTGGTTGGCTATAATTGACATGTTTTGTTACAGTTGAGTGTGATTTACCATGTTTGACTATGGTTGAGTGGTGGACTATTGTTGAGTTTAGTTGATTGTGCTTGACTTTTCTTAACCATGTTTTCTTATAGTTGACCATGATTGACCATTCTTTACTATCCTTGACCATCATTGACTATTTTTACTATGCTTAACTATAGTCACACATGGATATCTTCTCTACTCACTCTTCTGATTTCCAATATGAATGAATTTCCAAAGCCAATAGTGACATGAAAGCGCTGGGAATTTCCAAAGCTAACAGTGATATACTCTGTTGCACGAGAGAAACATGTAGACTTTCAAATAATATCACTCACTGTACATCCGATAAAGTATTCTAAATGCATTTCTTCACACGTGTTACCAAATGGCTATCAATATTGGCACTGTGAATGGGAAGACAAAATTTAAACAACATTTCCTGAAATGGTTTATCCTTATCCTAATAGTTAAGGTTGATCCTAAGGAATCTTTTCTTTACTTCAGCGAAAATGCATAACATATAGAAAGAGGAATGTTGTATGCATTTTCTCCACATTTTATTAATACAGAAAGAAGAATGCTTTATACATTTTCTCAACATTCTATTAATAGGATTGTCGCATTTGCAACAGAAATGATGAATATATTTATCATTCCACGAAAATGATGAATATATCAATGATACACAGAGCGAATGGAAGGTGTTATAGAAAATATTGGTATAGACTCCTCATGCCTATTCACAAATGATCCAAACCATAGAATTGTCTAATAAATATAATTTCTTCCATTGAATAATTTCTTATTTTACAGAGAACTTCAACGTTGTTTGAGTTGATCACTGCAGAAAGTATTGTCGAACAACAACCAAAATATACGAATATACGTTAGGATGAATTTATTTTATTTCTTTTAATATATCCTTGGGATGGATTTTTCAAAATTAAAATATGAAATATTTATGACAATTAGACATCTATAATATATTTTAAAAAATAATTTATTACATTTAGAATTAAAATAAAAGAAAGCAAAAGAAAAGAGGAATGATAAAAGATGTAGTTTATAGATTTTACAATTTGCATTAGTCATACATACATTATATTAGTATAGATTTTTGCATCACACATTATATATCAATTCCTACCTTAGGATGAACATAGATACCCATTCACATCGATGCTACAAAATCACAAATGTTGAAGTCCCTCATCTTGAGATTGAAATCAATGACTATAAGATTTTAAGGTACCTTTAGGGCATCAAGTGATTGTATTTTCAATTCATTTAGAGGTCTGCATGGTCTTTCCTTCAGTCTCATTCCCTAGTTGATCACAATATCCCACATAAGCTCCCATTTGATTTTTCTCTAGCCCATGTTGACAATGACAACTCCCTTGCACTAAAGTACTTCCCTTGAGTTAGTGAGAAATTTAATTGTGTGACAATCACTCATCATATTCGGTAAGAAAACTTTATTTATGAGTCAAACATGGTCAATTTTGATATTTGTTTTAGCCTCTTTCTGGTGCCCTTATAAGAAGTTGTTGTGTCCTTTCCAAATATGTGTTTTTTATTAATACTAAATCCCCATTTTTCTTATGTATAAGATCTTATTTTTTACTTAACACTTGCAGTTGAATGCATTATCCCTTAAGATTCATAGTTTAACTTATACAAGGAATATTATGTACACTAAAATTATGGATCATGTTATCATTGTTCCCTAGTGGATATATGAATATATGAATATGATTAGACTCTCCTCATTTCTTTGTCTAGATTTTACCAATGAAATAAATGAATACACAATTTTGAAGAGAAAACACAAGTAATGAAACTAGGGTATTGCTATAGTGGGAAACCCCCCCTACAGACTACACTAGGGTTCTAAAATGAAGGCAGAGCTAACCTTCTAAAGTCTCCTACTTTTAACAACTATCACGACAACACCCCACATTCATGCATAAAGTACAAAGTATAGGAATCGAGTAGTCTTATCTTAAATTCCACGTCCGGTGTTGATCCCTTTGCATTAGGTCGCTTCTCGACTGCAAATCTCCTACCAATTTTGACCTGAATTCACCAAAAGACAAACAAGAAACTATGAACATTCATTTTATATATGAATTAGTGGGTTAGATGTCATAACAAAATGTAAATCAAACATGAAGATTGAACACATCATATGGCGGGACAGAAAAAGTAATTCTTTATATTAATGTCACAGAGTTACTTACAAAATGAGATCGGCGACTGCTCTTTGAACCCATTCCTGGGCTCCTCTTCATCAAGCTCCAACTTCTTCCATGTATCCTTCTTCTCTCACACTTCTCTCTAGAGAATGAGCATAGGATTATGAATAAGGAAAAAGATAAGAATATGGAATTCTGTCTCAAAACTCACAATGTGGCTACAAATTCTTGGGGTAGGGGGAGAAAGAAAAATGGGCAGAAATTCATTGTTTCTATTTTTCTCCTTGGAATGAGACCCCGACACCTCTTTTTATATGACAAAAAGATGGTTATTTTGCTGGGTGATAGGTTATAGGCGGTCAATTGGTTAGGAAACCACCCACTAGCCCGTAATCTCAATGAGTCCCTTGCAACTGTTTATTTTTTGCAACTTTTGTGGGCATAAACAGGTTCCAATGGTGCAACTAGCATACATACATAGGCAATAGTGGTGCAACTAGCGTACATATGTGGATAATAGTGGTGCAGGGCGTGTACATCTTCAAAAATTTGTTTTTTAACAAGAGCTATTTGGTATTGGCTTGGCAAAAATAGTAAGTAAGATGGCCTAATACTAGGTATGCATGTTGGTGCAAATTAGGGTTATAACAGGTATTATAGGAAAAACCTACTTCTATTAAAGAATCAACACTGAAAAACATTGCAATGTATATAAAAATACATAATGTATAGAATGGCGGTAACTTATCTTTGATGCTCATTCAAAAAAAATAGAGTGTGCTACTAATCAAACTCTCACAAAGGGAAATTCCTACCCTTCAAGGGAGATCTTGGGGAAACAATAGACAATGGAGACCTTGGGGCAACAATAGGTGAGCCACCCACTACCACTTAATAGCCTTTCATCGACTCTTCTATACTAGGGTTTCTAACTTAAGGAATATTTTCTTATCTGATCAAGGTAGGTATTATCATTATATCAACATGGATGAGAGAAAGAACTTAATTTGAATTGGTTTCCTTCTCCTAATCAATGGCTCTATACATACTAGAGATGAAAAATAATAGATGATTAGAATATGACACTTTCTTGCAATAATATAATATTCAATATGTCACACGAATGCATCATTTATCATCATGATAACCAATTATAATGTAAAACATTGAATTCAAAACTTTATGACTGTAACAAATGAAGCATTAATGGGTATTCATAAGACAGTTCATGCATTATGACAAAGATAGTTTATAACAAGTTTATGACATTTCAATTTTTCATGTATTCAACAATGTAACTACCAACAATATTTCATGATCCAAATGAAAACCACAGTAGTTTGTAACAAATTTATGATATTTTAATTTTTTATTTATTTAACAAATATTTCATGATCCAAATGAAATATTATTATTGTAATGCATTTGTTATTATAATTGACTTTAGTTATCATTTTTTACTAAGCATGTTTGAATATGGTAACCATGGTTGACAATGGTTAAGCATGTTTGAAGGCCATCCTTAACGTGATTGACTTTTGTTGATTATCAACTTTCATTTACTAAGTTTCAATATATTTGAATTTGGTCAACTATGACTAACCTTGGTTGGCTATAATTGACATGTTTTGTTACAGTTGAGTGTGATTTACCATGTTTGACTATGGTTGAGTGGTGGACTATTGTTGAGTTTGGTTGATTATGCTTGACTTTTCCATGCCATGTTTTCTTATAGTTGACCATGATTGACCATTCTTTACTATCCTTGACCATCATTGACTATTTTTACTATGCTTGACTATAGTCACACATGGATATCTTCTCTGCTCACTCTTCTCATTTCAAATATGAATGAATTTCCAAAGCCAACAGTGACATGAAAGTGCTAGGAATTTCCAAAGCCAATTGTGATATACTCTGCTGCACGAGAGAAACATGTAGACTTTTAAATAGTATCACTCTCTGTACATTCGATAAAGTATTCTACATGCCTTTCTGTGCACGTGTTACCAAATGGCTATCAATATTGGCCCTGTGAATGGGAAGACAAAATTTAAAGAACATTTCCTAAAATGGCTTATCCTTATCCTAATAGTTAAGGTTGATACTAAGGAATCTTTTCTTTACTTCAGCGAAAATGCATAACATACAGAAAGAGGAATGTTTTATGCATTTGCTCAACATTTTATTAATACAGAAAGAAGAATGCTTTATACATTTGCTCAACACTCTATTAATAGGATCGTGGCATTTGCAACGGAAATAACGAATACATCGTTGATACACAGAGCGAATGGAAGGTGTTATAGCAAATATTGGTATAGATTCCTTGTGCCTATTCACAATTGATCCAAACCGTAGAATTGTCTAATAAATATAATTGATTCCGTTGAAGAATTTCTTATTTTACAGAGAACTTCAATGTTGTTTGAGTTGATCACTACATAAAGTACTGTCGAACAACAACCAAAATATATGAATATATGTTAGGATGAATTTATTTTAATTCTTTTAATATATCCTTGGGATGGATTTTGTAAAACTAAAATATGAAATACTTATGACAATTAGACATCTATAATATATTTAAAAAAATAATTTATTACATTTAAAATTAAAATAAAAGAAAGCAAAGGAAAAGAGGAATAATGAGGGATGTAGTGTATGGATTTTACAATTTGCATTAGTCATACATACATTATATTAGTATAAATTTTTTCATCACACATTATATATCAATTCCTACCTTAGGATGAACATAGATACCCATTCACATAGATGCTATGAAATCACAAATGTTGAAGTCCCTCATCTTGAGATTAAAATCGATGACTATAAGATTTGAACGTAGCTTTAGGGCATCAAGTGATTGTATTTTCAAGTCATTTAGAGGTTTGCATGGTCTTTTGTTCAGTCTCATTCCCTAGTTGATCACAATATCCCACATAAGCTCTCATTTGATTTTTCTCTAGCCCATGTTGACAATGACAACTCCCTTGAAATAAAGTACTTCCCTTGAGTTAGTGAGAAATTTAATTGTGTGACAATCACTCATCATATTTGGTAAGAACACTTTATTTATGAGTCAAACATGGTCAATTTTGATATTTTTTTTAGCATCTTTCTCGTGCCCTTATAAGAAGTTGTTTTGTCCTTTCCAAATATGTGTTTTGTATGAATACTAAATGCCCATTTTTATTATGTATAAGATCTTTTTTTTACTTAACACATGCAGTTGAATGCATTATCCCTTAAGATTCATAGTTTAACTTATACAAGGAATATTATGTACACTAAAATTATGGATCATGTTAGCATTGTTCCTTAATGGATATGTGAATATATGAATATGATTAGACTCTCCTCATTTCTTTGTTTATATTTTACCAATGAAATAAATGAATACACAATTTTGAAGAGAAAACACAAGTAATGAAATTAGGGTATTGCTATAGTAGGAAAATCCCCCTATGGACTACACTAGGGTTCTAAAGAGCAGGCAGAGCTAACCGTCTAAAGTCTCCTAGTTTTAAAAACTATTGTGACAACACCTCACATTCATGCATAAAGTACAAAGTATAGGAATCAAGTAGTCTTACCTTAAACTCCATGTCCGGTGTTGATCCCTTTACATTAGGTCGTTTCTCGACTGCAAATATGCTACCAAGGCTGACCTACATTCACCAAAATACAAACAAGAAACTACAAACACGCATTTTATATATGAATTAGTGGGTTAGATGTCATAACAAAATGTAAATCAAACATGAAGATTGAACACATCATATGGTGGGATAGAAAAAGTACTTCTTTATATTAATCTCACAGAGTTACTTACAAAATGAGATCGGTGACTGCTCTTCGAACCCGGTCCTGGCCTCCTCTTCATCAAGCTCCAACTTCTTCCATGTATCCTTCTTCTCTCACACTTCTCTCTAGAGAATGGGCATAGGCTTATGAATAAGGAAAAATATAAGAATATGGAATTCTTGCTCAATATCGACTCTTCTAGACTAGGGTTTCTAACTTAAGGAATATTTTCTTATATGATCAAAGTAGGTATTATCATTATATCAACATGGATGAGAGCAATAACTTAATTTGAATTGGTTTCCTTCTCCTAATCAATGACTATATACATACTAGAGATGAAAAATAATAGATGATTAGAATATGATACTTTCTTGCAATAATATAATATTCAATATGTCACATGAACGCATCATTTACCATCATGATAACCAATTATAATGTAAAACATTGAATGCAAAACTTTATGACTGTAACAAATGAAGCATTAATGGGTATTCATAAGACAGTTCATGCATTATGACAAAAATAGTTTATAACAAGTTTATGACATTTCAATTTTTCATTTATTCAACAATGTAACTACCAAGAATATTTCATGATCCAAATGAAAACCACAGTAGTTTGTAACAAATTTACGACATTTCAATTTTTTATTTATTTAACAAATATTTCATGATCCAAATGAAATATTATTATTGTAATAAAGCTTTATTTAAGGATCATTTTAACAAACAACTTAGTGCCAAATTACAAATTTCAAACAATGCTTTTTAACAAACAACATAGTGTAAAAGTCCAA
The DNA here is from genome assembly GCA_032191745.1 of Picea mariana. Classification (NCBI taxonomy): domain Eukaryota; kingdom Viridiplantae; phylum Streptophyta; class Pinopsida; order Pinales; family Pinaceae; genus Picea; species Picea mariana. The sequence goes on from JASDQU010014107.1 coordinate 302,201, forward strand.
TTTTCAAACAATGATATTTTTGAATATTTTTGTATCTAAATACATAGATAACAAGCATCATTTTCAATGATCCAAATGAAATATTATTGTGAAATATTATTGTTGTAGTAGAACTCTATTTAACAAGCATTTTAACAAACAACCTAGTTTCAAAGTCCAAATTTCAAACAATGATATTTTTGAGCTGTTATGACAATTTTGTATAGAAATACATAGATTATAAGCATTATTTTCAATGTTATAACCTTTGCACATTGAAATATTATTGTGAAATATTATTGTTGTAGTAGAACTCTATTTAACAAGCATTTTAACAAACAACCTAGTTTCAAAGTCCAAATTTCAAACAATGATATTTTTGCGCTGTTATGACAATTTTGTATAGAAATACATAGATTATAAGCATTATTTTCAATGTTATAACCTTTGCTCAATTCAAAAAAAGACACACAATCTGCAACTCTAATTGCAACTTTTGAGTGATGGAAATATAATTTGTTAGAGTTATTTGGCTAGAGGAATATGAAGAGAACAGTCTTAGAGAATGGAAAAAACCTCTTGAAATAATAAGGGAAGGGGATGAGAATAATAAAGAAAACATAGTAGACTTGCATCAACATCATTGTACTTATACATGTATCATATTGATGTTTAATGCAATCTTAGTCTTATCTTATCTATTTCATAACAGTGGTATCAAAGCAGCCTTAGTTCTTAATTATCATATTGATGTTTAATGCCATATCACTCTTATGCTATTTATTTCATAACAGTGGTATCAAATAGGCCTTAGTTCTTACTTTGAGCTGAGCTTATGAGATTTTCCTTTCCTTCTCTCTACAGAAACATTTCCTATCCTCTTGTGTGTAGAAAACGTCCCTGGCCCGTCAGTATTCTCCCTGGTTATTAGCTACGTACCTTCTATTGTTGGTTATTCTTTGCGCACCTTTGTTCTATTGTTTGGCTCTAGGAAACCCTCATATATCATGATTATTCCATTTCACTTCAGTTTTCGTAAAATCCCTCGATGGAATGGTGTCTTTGCACGTTAGGGTTTCTTGAAGATAGAACAAATCATTGGCCTCTTCCTTTTCTTGTGGCTACTCAAACTCACGACATCCACCAAGCTCTCAACAATTGTTTCAACGATTTTGGAATGCAAGCACACTGCTCTGTGGGTGAAATCATTTATTAGGGTTTCTCTCTGAATTCTGGTTTCCACTGCATGTTTCTACGGCGTCCTTCTGGGTTTCTCATAGAAAACATCCTCCCGTCAACATTTTGAATGTATTCACCATTTTTTTTATCTTGGACTCTGATGCAAGCGAGAAGATAATCCACTCCAGATCTCGTCATAATTTAAAAATAGTAGCACATCCTGTATTCATATTTTTTTTATTAAAACCCAGTTTCGTGGATATTTTTGCCCACTTACTACCCATGGATATTTGTGGAGATCTGGTAGCAGATTTTTTTCAAGATCAATGGAAATTTACGAAACTTCCCAAAAGAGGATGGCAGAGGATGAAATGAATGGCATCGTGTGTTTCACCACCATTCCATTAGAGGGAAACAGTTCAGTTGTAGCACCCAAGTCCATTCCCATGCTTTTTGCACCATTTCCCGAACCATACTGAAATCATTGTTAATCAAGTTAGTTAATTAGAAAAGGGACAAATTATTTAATCAATTTTGGCCTAAACCATATTGAAACCATTTTAAGAAAATTACGTTGATGTCATTATAAAAAAAACATGTTGATCCCAGACATGGATTCAAAACCCACCAAACACACAAACATCATGCAATTTGAACATTTGTACTTCATCATTCTAGTGGTTGACAAATGAAATTTGCATCCTCAAAAATAACCTTCAAAACAACCAAAACGTTGGCTTTTATTTTTTTTTCCAGGATTAAAAGGTTGGCTTTTATACTACATGTTAAATTATGTTTTAAATGTGTTTAAGCTTAATAAAACGTCGGCTTTTATACTACGCTGTTAAATTTTCTTTTAAATGTATTTAAAATTTATACTAAGGTGATAAATTGAATTTTAAATGTAATTATGAAAATAACCAAAAAAAAATTTAGAACAAATTTAATTTTTTATTTTGTGTACAAAAAGGTCCGAATAGTTTTCATACCTCTCACCAAGACTTTAGTTAGACCAGTGAACCTCTCACCATGAATTTAATTAGACCACGAGAAGAGAATGCGCACATCAATATTTGTTTGTGACATTGTTCCCCACAATATCTGCTCTGCTCACTCTTCTCATTTCATCCTCATATGAATAGATTTCCAAATCCTACAATGGCATGAAAGTGTGGGGATTTGCAACATAAATAATAGTGGCACCATGAGTATACTTTCGAAAAATATCACTCTCTATGCATTCAATAAAGTATTCTATATTTAATATATTCTTCTCGCTTTTTCTCTACACGTCAAACTCAGATGGAATGGAACCAACTATCCTAAATCCAGTTGCCAAATGG
>JASDQU010014108.1:5913-24095 GCA_032191745.1 Picea mariana
TTATAGGAAGAAGACCCACACAGAGAACTACCTACACACAAACTCCCATCACCACCCCAACGAGAAACTAGGAGTCCTTAAAACCCTAGCCACAAGAGCCATAAGAATCTTTGACAAGGAACAGTTCGAAAAAGAAAAAGATCACCTCTCCAACATTTTCAGAAACATTGGATATAATAATAAAGACATTAAAAATGCAATCAAGAAAGCCAAAGAAAAAATGAACATAACACCCAAACCCCCTGATAACCAAACCCCTAATAACAGTGCCTACCTCCCTTTCATCCAAGGAGTAACAAACAAAATCGCCAAAGTCCTAACAAAAAAAGAGATTAAGACCTCCTTCAAACCACATGAAACCATCAAACAAAATATGTGATCCATCAAAGATAAACTTGATCCACACAAATGCAAAGGAATTTACAAGATTGAATGCTTATGTGGTAAATGCTACATCGATGAAACTGGGCGCTCCTTTCAGATTAGAATTAAAGAACATGGAGCCGACATAAAGAATGAGCGCATTCGTACCTCATCCTTAGCAAAACACTCCCTGAAAACAAAACACCATGTACGCCTTGAAGAGACAAAAATTCTGGCAAAGGAGGATCACCTATTTAAATGTCACATTAGGGAAGAGATTGAAATTCAAAGAAATCCAAGCAACCTTAATAGGGATAATGGCCTATAACTGAATGAAATTTGGCTCCCCTTAATAAAAGGTATAGTAATTAAAACAATCAACGTTAGGGAAACCCTAAATTTAAAATTAAAAACAATTTTTATTCAATAAATCTTAAAATATGAAAGTTTTTCTAACCCTTGGTTAATCATTACTTAAATACTAAAAATCCCTGAAAAAAAAAAATCTAGATCTTTTTAAATAATTTTTTTAATTAAAATAATTAGTAAACATCATTAGAATTCTCTCATTAAAAATAAAAATTTTAAAAAGATTTTTTAAAGAAAATTTAAATAAAAACATATTAATATTTAAAATTAATTGAAAATTCCAAATAATATAAAAAATCCTAAAAATAAATTATAAACTAATAATTTAATAACTTGAAATATAAGATTATAAATAAACTTAACTAATAATTGTAGAATTAGGATTTCTCCCAGCCGACAATTAAACTCTTGTCTAATAATTTAGCATTTATATGAAGTGTCTCTCTTAAATCATAACCTAGGTTTTTTGTCCTGATATAGATGCAAAACGTCCACAATCCATCAACAAAACTATAAGAACTTGACTGAAAACCCTCACCACATAGATCTTATTAAAAAAAAAAAAAAACTTAATAAAAATAATTTAATAAAATTAACATTATTAATCTAATTAAAAACAAACTCCCATATGCTTAACATTATTAACCTAATTAAAAACAAACTCCCAGATACTTAACATTATTAACCTAATTAAAAACAAACTCCGTAGATATGAGTGCAATAATGAAGAACATGCCAAGTTGAGAAGAAAGGACATGTTTCCTTAACACGTTTATTTACAAATATATCAATCAATTCTAATAATAGGTGAAGTCATGATGGAGATATTGAACCTAGTGAGCTACGATATGGAGTGATTAATACATAATATATTGAGACAAATATAAAATATACTTCATAGATATGTATGTGTGGAGTAATACTTTTTAGTTTGTTAAAGTTTAAAAGTTTTATAAACTAGTTTTTTTTAAGTGAAAATGGTAAGTTAAAATAATGTTAAACAAAAATTGACATTTTTGAACGAGAGTTATTTTAAATTTTAAATTATGAAATTGTAAATATCATAATTTAATATTATTAAATTCATTTTTACATTAAAAATAACAATTTCATTAATATTAAATTATATATATTTTTTAAATTTCTAAAGTAAATTATGCTATAATAACTATAAAATATAAAAATTTGGATGTTTAATCTTTTTCCACTTTACTTTTAAGTGATACCATAGTTTTATGTTGTTGCTATAGCTTTAACAAAAGTAAATAGTTCACATTCATTCATCAACCTTAAAAAAAAAAAAAAAAATTGTTCAAAATTTTAAATATTCATTTAAATTTCAAATTTCAAATAAAATTTATTTTTAAAATTAATATTCTAATTTTGTATGGATAAAATCTTGATTATATTTAAATGAGAAATCATTATTTTATATAATTAAATAAAAAAATAAAATTTAAAAATATTTTTTCATAGCATTTATATTTTTCTTACCCATTACATAAAAAGGTAGATACATTCTATAACATAGTTTGAAGGAAATATGATAGTGTCTCTAATACTAATATGTGTCTCATACATTAATTTGGTGTATGATTTAGTAATGACGTTAAAATTAAATAATTATTATTATTATTATTATTATTATTATTATTATTATTATTATTATTATAAAAAACAATACCAAAAATATAAATGAGATGTATGATATTTATGTTTATAAATTGAAAAAAAATAAAACTTTAATTAATATATAAATAAGATGTGTAATATTTTTATTTATAAATTGAAAATAATAATAATAATTAATATATAAACACACAATCTTAGTTTTATCTTAATTTTTTTATTAATTTAGATTTATATTTCAAAATTAAAACTAGCATACCCCCTAAGCGGGGGAATGAGAATGCCGAAGTAATTTGCTAAGAAACCCTGGGGGCATCTAAGCCGTCAAAATCACCTCCAATGCACCAAGCGATAGCTAGCTAGATTTCTTGGGTGTCTCGCCCAACTACAACGGATTTTGACCTTCGGTTGCACATATTAATGTTGCTAATTAGAATCATAAAGATATTGAAATTAAACTAATCTTATTTGAAGTTGGTTCACTATTTTGATGATGACCTCTTACAATAACTTTTGAATTGGTGAAAAGTTTGTCCTTGTAGACGCAAAAACTTGATATATATTCTAGGGTAAATTCTATAATTAAATGAATGATCTTTAAGTTATGATTGTATTTTAAAAAAAAAATTAAATATTTCCATGATAATAGAATTTAAAAATAATATCTTTTGGTCTTGTATCTTGTGGTGGATACAATTTTTAATAATAATACACTAATTATTTGACTAATCTAAATAAATATAGATATTTTTATAATTTAAATAGTTATATATACTTTTAATTAAGTGTATATTATGATATTAATTATTAATATGATAATGCTGATAGTTAACATCCCTAGAGACCAAATTTAATTAATATAAATATTTATAAAGTTTTCACTTAGGTATCACTTAATTTAATTTGAATTTAACTTAAAATTGTTGTGTGATAAATTCTAATTGAATGTTATTCTTATAAATGAACCTATATATAATAACTATTTTTAATAATAATTTATTGAGAAAACAAAATCAAAGAATAAACTTTAGAGTGGTCGCATGAAGAAAGTTCAAATTTCACACGAAAAAAACCATTTTGAATTGAATGAAATATAAAAATATTATTTAATAATAGTTATAGTTATAATAATAATAATAGATGATAAATTATTAAGAATATTTTGTTTGTCACTATCTTCATTTAAAGTGTAATTCCCGACTTCTTTTAGTGAAATTTAATTTTATTTGTAGTCTTGTTCAAAATAAATGTCATTTATAAAGATGTATCAAAGTGAGAAAATAATTCTTTTAACTAAATATCTTTATATTCTTGGTCCTATTACAATATGGAAACATTAATCTTTCATATTAATCCCATTTATAATAATGCCCCATCCTTAACCATATCTACAATAAACGACTCACTTTGTAAAGACACAACACATCTATGAAATCACCTTTTTTGAAAAACATGTTAGAACTATAAAATCATCCTTTCTACTAAGTAATCCTCCATCCTTAGCTTCATAGGCAATAAACACCTCCATTGGGAGCCCATCTAATATAAAAGACACTCATTGGGAATATGCTTGAGAGCTATGAAATCCTACTATAAAAGGTTTGTGAATATGACATTTGAAAGCTATGAAATCCTCCCCTTTGGAGAGACATGCTAAAATCATGAAATCATTTCTTCTCCTAAGAAACTCATCATCCTTTACATTAAAGGACTCCCTTGCACAAATGTGTAATCCACAAAAGCATAATTTGCCACTTGAACAAATTAAATATTAATAGAGCAATGAGAACACTTAGACTATAAGATAAGTCTAATTTTGTATGTAGCAAATAAAGCTAGCTTTTGGAATGTCTTTTTATTCTATTTAATATTGTGGAAATTTTCAAATTTCAAATTTAAAGTGTTGAAATTGTTATTTTAAAGAAAATGGACGTTAACAAATTCATTTGTAATATGAAACTCACTATCACTTTAAATTTCAAAATTTCACTATAGAAATTGCGATTTATATATGGCTGAATTTCTTGTTTACAATACTTTATTTTCACCAAAACAAATACATATACATGTTGATAATGATATTTTTAAAATTATTAAAAAATCAATTTTTAATAAATATTTAGAACAATTACTTTAAAAAAATAAGTAAACAAATAAATACAGATTAATAATAATATTTTATTTTTTAAATCATCTTTTTTCCAAAAATTTAAAACAAACAAATATACACTAATAATAATTTTTTAGAAAAATAAAATATTTTTTTATTAAAAATTTAACAATGAATTTTGAAAAATGAACATCATGTCCAAAATATTATTAAAAACATTTCTCTGTAATGTTGTTCTTCTTTAAAAGGATATAGAAACGTCATTAACAACGTACATAGTGCTCTAGTGACTAAAGTTGGGGAAATTATACTTACTTGGGTCATGTTTCTTGGGTGTTGTTATGACTTTTTATCTTGAAAAAGTGATTTGTCATGCTCAGAATCATGATTGGTATAGCACTACTATTTTTAATTCGGAATATTGTTGGTCTATGACTATTGAATGGTATGTTACAATTTGAAAAATATTTAAAAAAAACAAAACAAGACAGCTATGTTTAAATAAGTAAATATTAACATAATATATGAATTTATTAAATATTAAATTATATAAAATACAAAATAACTTATATATAATTTTAAATTTTAAATATTAAAATTAAAATTTGTAATTCTACTCTATCTTATTAATATTTAAATATTTAAATTGTGTTTTGTATAACAAAGTCAACAAAACATAAAATATCAAGAATAGTTTTTTATAGAATAGTGAATGGGAGATTAAAACGGTGAAAGATTACTCATTTATGATTTCAGTCTTCCCATTAATCTGGTTATATTGTTGACTTACCAGAGACTTACCACCTGTACTCTTTCCACCCATTCTTAATATGTTCTTACCTTTAGTTGTCCAGTTGCTAGTATTCCTAGGTACTAATGAACAAAAGTTCGGTCATGGTGAGAAGTAAAGTAAAGTTGAAACAATTAAAATTTCAACATTTCAATTTTCCTTTCAATCCCTTTTCATCATTCTTATTTTCATTATAGTTCTAAACCATCTCTGCAAAGGCATCATGAAATTTATGTGGTACACTTACAATATCATTGATTAGGTAATACACTACCCAACTTCACTCTATATGTTGGTGTGGCTTCACACAAATTATGAACACTAAACAAATGTTTTGCCCACAATGGAAAATCTACATTGATGAACATCCTTAGCCTCTATTACTTTATGTATTAGATGACCACGGGACAACTGACTTACTTTTTGGGTTTTAGTCCATATCCTTAATTTTTACTTTTCACATTATACATTAGATGTTTCATTCCAAAATCAAGATAATATGTGAAGTACAGTTATGTATTGTGGTACAACTATAATGAATAAAGTAGTTGGTCTATGTCCATAGTCTCTGTATTGATATTATATACGCTGCTTGGAAAGGCTTAAATTAAACAATTTCACACCATATGTAAAATCAACAATAATAAACATGTTCTTCCCAACCTTGTTCATTCCTGTATACATTCAATATGTATGTGCAATCACATTCATAACCAATAAATAGTATTATACAAGCACGAACAATTCACATAAATGAATAAGTGCATGAATAAGTAAAATATAAACAATTGAAAAAAAAAATTCAATAGCATAAATTGAATATGAATCAACTTCTTGTATTCAATCAACAAAAATAATTCTTCAGAAAGATATTCAAATCAAAAGTCAAAAAATAACTTTGAACCTGTCTTTTCCATAATAAAAAATATACAGTAAAAATTGAGGATTTTCCAGCCCCAATTTCAAAAACTAGACTTCACTTTTATAATAAAATCCTAGTACTCTTTTCCTCTTCTCTGTTTGTTTCAGCATTAGTTCATTTTCTCCATCTTACTATTTGATACTCATTTGCAAAAATAGCTAGAAAAATATCACTTAAACAAATAAAATATAATTTTAAACATTTACACCATTATAGACTTGATCTTTTCCAATTTAATTTTTAAACAATTTGTTATATCCATATTCTCATAAAATTGAAAATATTGAAAAAATATCCAATCGAGATTTAAATTCCATTATTCTTGTTGCTTCATATCTTTATGTCTAACACTTATATCATTTCACTTTATTGCAATTCCACATACACCTTTATCATTTCACTTTATTGTAAGTGCACATACATGTAAAATTTTAAAACCAATAAATAAATAAATAAATAATTATATATATATATATATATATATATATATATATATATATATATATATATAATGCTAAATGTGAAATCAATAATAAAAAACAAAAGAAAAAGAAATAGAAATCGTAATAAGGTCATAGTCCGGATTGATTTAATCTGGACGTAATGAATATGATGAAGAAAAGAGAGACCATCTGCCCTAACCAATTCAATCTGGTTATTTTCTTACTCATTATTTTCGTAGATCAAACCTCAAATACAATCTAGTATAGAATTCTTCCACTTATTCACCACTATGCAACTTCATCCAGATTTATTCCCAAAATAATGAGTTTGTTAAAAAAACGAGACTGGAGTCCGGATGGCCGGATGTATAATGTTGACTCCGAATGATCGGATATCTAGATATAGAATTTATGTCAGATGAATTAAAATTGGATATCTAGATATAGAATTTATGTCAGATGAATTAAAATTGGTACATTCGACTAAACAATCCGTTAATTAACATGAAGTCCAAAATCCAGATGAAGAGATTTTATAAAGAAAAAGGTAAATCCGGATATTTGGTATGCCAGTCAATGTATTATAGTGAAATAAAGGAAAATTCGGATACCCGGATCCTGGATGAAATGTTGGTTGAAACATTCGATGACACATAATCCGGATTCATTTTCCACATGAGACAAAATGACAAGCCAAATTATTGTTTGTTCAGTATTTAACATTGAGTGCCAACAAGATTTAGAGTTTTCGTCGAGGAATCTGGAATCTGAAAGAAATGAGTTTATAAAAGAATAATGTATCCGAATCCTGGATCTCTGATGAGAGCTTAACGTCAAATCAAATTAAATAATAGTTTTGATTCGCTATTTTTATGCTGAAAAGCATATACCTATTGATAATGGGCATAATTAATGATTTTTTAACCTTATTTAACCTTAAACCCTAATCTGATGGCTATGCATTGAAGATGCTGGTATATTCTTAGTCGTCCTCCAAAATCAATGGATCGGATTTATTGTTCATAACTTTCTTACATTTATCAAAGCATCCGTTAACATGTTTACTTTTTAACATTTACCTAATCACATTAAAAAATTACTGTAAAGATATGTAATTGCCACGTTCTGCTTCCGGCCATCTGATACCCACGCGTTCCATTTATCACAATATTATCAATTTTTGCAATTTTTAGTAAAAATGGTTTAGGAATTTCGCAGAGAAATTATTCTCACGAAATCGCAGAGAAATTATTCTCGCGAAATTATTCTGGTAAACGCCGAGAAATTACCAAGGTAAATGTTAAAAATTATTCTCGCATAGAAATTATTCTCGCGAAATCGCACAGAAATGGTTTAGGGATTTTGCAGAGAAATGCGTTTCATTCTATGGAAATGGCAGAGAAATTCTGATCATTTCGCTGTCATTTTCATAGGTTACAGAGAGGGTTGGATGTCACGTACTCAATGCAATTAACCTAAAACCTTGGTAGACGCAGGAGAGAAATTATATAGTCTTTCAAGGTTTATCAGTTATAAATTATATATGACTGTGCTAGTCATTAAGCACAATCAATGATATTTCGGCTCTAACGATTTATATATAATTAAACTAACTTAATTAAACCAAGTTAAAAAAAAAATTAAAAAACTAAAATAAAAGAAGATTAAAAGACTAATTGGAAAGGAATATAACAGTCTATTGTATCTAGTGCTTTACTATTATTGTATCCAGTGCTTCACTATCTCCACTTGCCCCATTATCTCCACTTGGAGCTCTAGGATGCTCCAAGTATTTATCATTTACACTCTAAAATTGGTTAAAGAGAAAGAATGAACACAATCCATTAAAACCCCAAGTCAGCTCCGAGAAAACCCTGAGTAACTTCTTCAAACACAGTAGTGAACACAATTCATTAAAACCCTAAGTGAGGTCCGAAAACACAGTATAGTGTGTTGCGCAATTCATCGAAAATAATATTTGGGGGATAGAAACCATTCAATTTTATGAATCAAACCTGCCCTCCATTGACCCGAACAACCTGAGCATTAACCCACTTGCCAAGAACGCAACGAGCGGAGCCACATCTTCCACCTTCCCCAACCGCTCAAAGGGATTCGATTTGACCCCGGCTTCCACTGCAACCAAATTTATGAGTCTTCTCAGAAGAATGCAACCAAATTTATTTAATTTATGAGTCTTCTCAGAAGAATGCAACCAAATTTTTAGATGGAAAGTTCCGTTGGTATGATGAAATAATTTGAATCTTATTATAGTTTACGGGCCTCCTCCAATTATTTTAGAATTTTTTTTTCTAATAGAAAATTTGCTTAAATTATATTTGAGTATAATTTTTTTATATCTTCTTATTCATAATATGGAATCCAGTAAAAGATTAAACCGGTTGTATCAAGTAGTCAAAACATATACTGTTCGGAAATAACATTCCTTTCAAGTATAAGAAGACCGATATTTCAAAATGTGATGTTACATAACCATAATATTAGATCAAAAGGTAAACATTTGACTTTATATACCCAGATCTATATGATAAAAGCCCAAAAATAGTATAAGCAGTCTCAAAATAAGATAAGTTGTCTTTTGGGACTTTCAGTCCCATTTTCCCACTTGAAATATGTAATTATGCCTTCAGGTTCATGTATATCTTGTTTAGATAGATGATCCGCCTCCTTATTAAAATCCATGAAAATATGCTGGAAACTAATTTCTTGAAAGYTYTTTAATAATTCCTTGGTTCTAAGCTTCYATCCTTCGATARCACTAGCCTAGAGTCTTCCTCTATTGGTTAGCCATTCTATAACTACCTTAGAGTCTCCAAGAACCTGAAGTTTATGAAGAGACAAATGTGTAGCCAGTGTGAGAGTTGCCCATACTCCCAGTAGTTCTGYCTTTGTATTGGATCCTTCTCCACAATTGAAAAACCATCTATACACTAATAAATCTGGARTTTTGATAACACCCCCGRCTCCACACTGCTTGCCACTTGTTTGTGTTGCCCCATCAAAACATGTAGTAGTAGTATCAATAACACCCCCGGCTCCACACTGCTTGCCACTTGTTTGTGTTGCCCCATCAAAACATGTAGTAGTAGTATCAACCAGTTGAGTAATCAAACAAGCTCTTAAAGGGATATGTTTTTGTGTTGTCAGGTGTCTTTTAAGTGATCCGAGAGTCTTGATAACCACAAAGAGAATTAAAGGAGAAGTATTCTCGAAGATAGTTTTGTTCCTCTCTATCCAAATATACTAGCAAGTAAGCTAGAATAGAGGAGACAGACTTGTCCTCTATCCAAGAATTAAAACAATTAGAGAGTGTATCCCCTTCCCAATTTTTTTTATACTTTTGAATAGTTTTTATTCTTTCCCAAACCAATTTGGTGAAAGTGCACTATATGAAAATGTGGTTAATATCTTCAGTGTTTTGTTTGCACAATTGATAATGGCTTGGGCCCTCCCAACCTTTTTGTTGTAGTATATCCTATGTTGATATTTTGTTTTCAACTGCCAACCATATAAACAATTTGATCTTGAGTTGCATGTCCCATTTCCAGATATTAAACCTCCATCCACCATACCTTGGGAACCTCTGGGTAGATATGAGAGTGATATAAGCATTTTTAACAGTAAGAGACCCAGAAGTATCGCCTTCGGTCCACATAAGTTCATCTTTTATATCCTGGATGGAGGCTTTTGCACCAATAAGAGCGATACTAAACTGATCCCATTCAGCTGCTAGCTCACCTGTAACACCCAACTCGTTGTTGCAGATCCAATTGTCTGTGAGGGAGAAATGATCCACGTGCCCTTTGTCTTGAGCGATAACTGTAATCTTTTTCCATCTTAAGTGAGTGATAAGAGCATGCAAGAGAAAAGAACTATCTCCCAGTCCTAAGATTCTGTCTCTACTGAGAAAAATAAGGTGGCCCGATCCCAGGATCCAACTAAGCCAATGTGTGATCAAGCGAAGTGATTTAATAAGATTTTTCCAGATCCTTGATGCTGCAGACTGTTTGAAGGTGGTCGACTTGAACCAATTGATGACAATTGTAAAGGGAAGATATTTATCCTTAATAACATTGTGCCAAATTCCATCGCGAGTTAAAAATCGCTAGAGTCTATTAGTTGTCAGAGCTTTGTTGAAATGGAATAAATTGCAGAAACCCCATCCACTGCACTTCTTTGGTTTAGATAGAGATTCCCACCAGTAGAGTTGGAAATGTTGATTTTCGTTGTTACCATTCCATAGAAAATTAAACATAATTTTCTGAATATTTTTTAAAATTGAGAGTGGAATGGTCTCCAACGACATCCAATAAATCGGTTTATTCTCCAATACCAATTTTATTAAAATATATCGACCACCCAAGGATAACCACCTATTGCACCACAGTCCAATTTTTTTCTCCATCTTGGCCAACAGCCAGCTCAAGTATTCAACTTTGTACACCCTAGTCTTTAGATAATAACCAAGATATTTGAAACCTATAGCTAGATCTGTAAATGTATATGGGAGAAAGGACTTGAATGTGGTTAGGTCCACTTCAGATAACCCCTCATAAAGAACAATTGTTTTGGAATCATTAACCTAAATACCCGAAGCTTTACAGAACAATTTGATGAGTCTATCAATTTCCAACCATTCTTGAAGTGTGGCATTGGTCATGATTAATACATCATCCACGAATAATAAATGGACAATTTTTATCATTCTGGACACCTTAATACCTGCTAATTTTCCTTCCCCTTTGCTTTCCTTTAATAAAAGGCTAAGACCCTCCATAACCAGGATAAATAACAATGGGGATAAAGGACACCCTTGGCGTAAAACTCTGCCACTTCTGAAAAAATATGTAGCCTTTCCATTAAGTAATACAACAAAAGACGAGGAAACGACACAACTCATAATCCAATTGTATTAAAACCATCCTTAACAAATCTCAATCTATGCAATCATATGCTTTCCGCAGATCCAACTTCAGAACAAGGGATTTTAATTTTAATTTTTTTTATGCTATGGAGGCACTCATGTGTTGTTCCAATGGCATCTTGTATCTTCCTACCTTTCAAAAATCCCAACTTCTCTGCTGAGAGTGATCTCGAAAGGATAAGTTTTATCCAATTAACAATGATTTTTTAGAATAATTTGTAGCAGAGGTTACATAATGATATAGGTTTGAAATCCCCAAAGGTAGTTGGCTTTTTTTCTTTTGGAATAAGGGCTAAGAACGTAGAATTTAGGCTCCTAGTGATAAATCCTTTCAATCTCAACTCCTGAACCATCTCTAGGAGGTCCTCCCATTCCAAATCAAAGAAGTGAGTGAAAAACTCAACAGTCCAACCATCAGGCCCTCGACTTTTATCTTTTTTGAATAGAGATAATACTTCTTTCAATTCACCCAAAATTACTTGACCATGAAGTGATAGTGCATCTTCAACATTAACCATCCTAGAGAAAAGACCAACAACTTTGACTTTCTCAGTTGTGGATGGATGGCCCGAAGCCTTGATTTGTTTTTTGAAGTAATTTACCGCCTCCTCTTTTTATTCTCCCTGACCTGTGTGCATATTCCCAGTTTCATCTAAAATCTCCCAAACATGTTTCTGATTCCTCCTGTGATTAGCATAATGGTGAAAAAAATTTGTGTTTTGGTTGCCACTTTGGATCCAGATCGCCTTGCTGCCAGGGATGATTTTAGGGGCTAAATTTCGCTCATGGGCTATTTTTCCATGGTTTTTCCAAAAATGAGATTCGTTATTTTAAAAATGATTTGCCCAAATTTTATAGGATAAAATTATTTTACCTTAAAAATCGCCAAAATTTTATAAAAACTATATAAAATACTTAGAAATTTGAATATTTTTACAAAAATATCGCCAAACATTTATAGTTGACATGTGAAGGATTAGTAAGATTCGCCAAGGTTTATACATTTTAAAATAAATTTCCATCCTTAAAATCATCCCTGCTTGCTGCGTTGTCTCCACAGTTCTTCAATCGTTTTTAATAGTTTATTTATTTCTTGTTCCATATTACAAAGGTGTCTTTCCGCTTTAGGAAGTGATGCACCTCCCACCATATTCAAAATAGTATCTTTTATTTCAGTCTCTAACATTTCCAGATGTAGCAATTTCCTGCCAATTCTTTCCTTTACCCAAATCTTGGTGTGTGTCTTCAAGTCCTTTAGTTTCTAGACAATTCTACGTTGTCTACCTTCTTTGAATAAAATTTTTGGATCCTTCCATACCATATGAACTAAGTCATTGAAATCCTTTTCTAGCAACCACTGAGAATTTAATTTGAAAGGGCAGGCTTTGTATAATGGGGGAATCTCCAACTGTAATAAAACATGGGCACGATCTGATATAAACGGGTACTCCACCCAGGACCTGTAGAGGCCCACACTTGTTAATAAATATTCGGAAATAAAACATCTATCCGGTCTCTTTACAATAGAGTCTATACCAGTTCACCCATTCCTCCAGGTAGGGACAATATTTTATGGTTGGATATCAAATAAATTCTTGGATTGAAATAAAGCTTTGAAAAAATCAGCCAATGGTCCAACTTGTGAGGATCCTCTCCATACCTCACCCAACGAGATAGTTAAATTCAGATTGCCAATAATAACCAGATTTTTATAAGATAATAGACCATTGTCTGCCACAAAATTACAAAAACTCTTCTATTCTGAGCATTGTCCATATATATAGAGCAGTGTGAGCTCCCTCTTAATAGCAATACACCTGCATGTCAACATTATTCCACCACAAAAAAGGTGAGGAACCAATTCGAAAATGTTTGGATCCCAGGTGACTAAAATACCTCCTGAAGTACCAACCAAATTTACAACACAAGAAACCTAAAAAGGTTAGAAGCAATTCATGAAAGCTCTGCCTTTTTGTCAATGAACCAAGGTTTCCTATAAAAACACGATGTCTGGATGGGTTCTATCCAAAAGACAATGGATAGAGGCAGATTTGAGGGTGCCCCCTACCCCTCTAAGATTTAAGGAAAGTAATAACATTGCTTTTGCCTATCCAGGTCTTTCATTTCTCTAAGTGCCCCAAAGTCAGTGGTATAAGGAACAATGTCAATTGGTAGTGAGGTCGAACCCGCCAATTTCTTTCGAGAGATCCTTGTCTTTATAGGGGAAATTTCAATGCCTAGGCCCCTAGACCAGGCATACTCTTTCCCTGCCCCCTCAGAATGTGGACAAGAGGTACTAGCCTCCCCACCACTAGTGGAATTTCCATAAACAGTGTTTCCCAAGTAAATTGGTAACTGAACAATAGAGTTAGTGTTGCGGATGAAAGGAATCAGGGAATCTAGCACAACATTGAGAGTAGTGTCTTCATCCTCCGATTCCATACAACCGAGGAGAGTTTCAATACCATCTGACCGAGGCGAAGACATAGGAGAGGAGATAACCAACATACTAGGGTCATCACGGCCAACATGAAGCCTAGACTTTGTTTCCTTATCATAAGTGAGAGTAGGACTCGTAGCTAGATTTAAAGACTCTACCCTCGAAAACCCCACTGGTGATGTAACCCTATCCTTCTAACGAGCTGACCCCACTAAGGCATGTATAGAAAGTTCCCTATCCACCTTGGAGGAAACCTCGCCTTTGGAAGTATAAAGTTTTAGCCAACATGAAGCATCCAATGCATCTCTTTCCCACAAAGATAAAGTAGAATAAAGAGTAGGGAAATGTTGTTTTAACTTACGGTGAGCGTGTCCACAGGCTTAGGATGGATAGAAACCTTTGATGAATAATGTAGAGTCTCGGTTGCATAAGAGTCCACTTCCAGTGAGTAGCCATGAAAATCTCTAAATAAAGTGGTGTCTTCTGACACCTCTTCCTCCACAAATCCCTTACAATCCCTTTGAAGGTGTCCCGTACTACGACAAAGGCTACACTTGAAAGGTATGCCAAGGTAATATAGCCTCTGAGGTACCTGATGACCTCGCCATTCAATCTCTATAACCTTCGGTAACCCACAATGGATCTCTATTTCCACAAGAACTCTCCCAATCTTCCTAGACAAAGTCGTAAGGGTCTGCCTGTCTAAAGTGATAAAAGTAACCAAGGAGTTACCGATAGCCCTTAAGGCACCCTCATTCCAGAGTTGAATAGGTAACCTAGGTAAAAGAGCCCATAGATGGAAGTTTTGGAAGTATTCGATCGCCAGGTTAAATGCTACCCTCCACCACTTCAGCATCAAGCTACTGCCTCCAAACACCCACCGGGTTTCTAGAAGAAGGGTTAAATCCTCTGGAGATTTAAAAATAAAACCCAACCAACCTTTATTTAGGTACAAAATTTCAGGTGCATAGCCTAGGATAGGCGCCCAATGTTGTTCAACCCAGACCGAGATAGGAACCTTACTCAAATAGTTGTAAGATACTCTGCCAACTAACCCACACAAAGCCATCCTACAGGTCTCTTCGAGACTGATATCGGACCCCAGGACCATTCTCTTAATGGATTTGTTGGCTTTCCATTGTTTACACCTAACTCCTGCATTAGCCAAAGGCTTTCTTTCCTTTCTCTGTGTGTTGGGAGAGTCCACACCCCTAAAACCTGCGTTCATACCACCCACAGCCAAAACCTCCTCCACAAGCCACGAAAAACCAAACAACACAGGACGAAGGTAGGCGAAATGTCAAACTTCGTGTTTAGTTGAGGGGCAGGTTTAGAGGTCATATCACCAGAATGAAGATTAAGTGAGGTTGTACCCACTCCCAAGGAATCAACACTGGTGAAAAGACCTGCCCTCTGCCAAATGGCCTCATCATCTGCACCCATTAGTGCACTGACATCACCTTCTATGTCATCCTATCAAGGATACGCCATAGTATTGCCACCTAGGCTCCATTGGTAACATTTAAGCCAGGGTCATCAATATTCGATAAGAAAGAAACCATATGCTTGTTGAAAAGACACAAAGTGAGGTTCACATTGATGCATGTAAAGTATGGAATTTTATATGTTGAGAATTGTTGCGCTTTTATATTCTTTGCAGTGATAGAACAATCATTTGACTATTTAGTCGAGGTGGATTGACTGGGTGAATAATTGATCGACGAGTCAAGTCGAGTCGATGCTTAAGTCAAGGTTGAAGTGATCGATTGGGAATTTGGAAGTTGAACTAATCGATGGGAAACTCAAATTCAAAGTGGTTGATAGGAGGTTGAGTGGAAATTGATTAAAGATCAAATGGTAATCCGACTAAAGTCAACTATAACAGAATCTTGAGATTTGCATGATTTATAACCAATCATTTGCGTGGAGCTGTAATTGTTTTTTGGGTGCCATGATTTAGGGTTTTGCATACTATAAATCCTATAAATAAGGCGTGGAAAACACATTAAAATTAAGATTTACTGCTAACATAATTTTTTGTAGCTTACCAACTACAGATCACACACACATTTAACCATTTGAATGATACCATATTATAAATTCATCTAACAATACAAAGAAAACCATGAATGCAATTGTTTAGAAAACAACAAAATACCCAACATTTATATAAAATAGTTACATAGTGGAATGACATAAGAATATAACATAAACAAGTATCTGTTAATAATTAACCAATTGGCTGCATACAAAGGACGAAATTCCCATCCATAGGCGTTGTTTCTCATTTTCTCTTAACAATAGGCCACCCCAGAGATGAGGCTATGAGTCCACAAGGAGATCTGACCGTCTTGGTTGTCCACTCTCCACACACAACATCCCCAAAACGCAGGTTCTACTCCCATAATAGTTACAATACTCAAGATCTCTTCCCTACCGCCTACACAAACCAAGGAATGTACCCCATTCACTACTCAAATTCCCTCAGTATATACCATTTGTTTATTAGTGCTTCTAGTGTACTCAAATGGTTAGGAACTCTCAGTCGCCTAAGGAGTTCTGACAACAACCTTCACAAGGCTCTTGAGCCATTTCATTAACAGGAAAATGCTTTATAGGCTTACAACTTGATTTAGAATCACTTGAGGCTCTTTCTCAGCATAAAAAACAACCAAAAAATGGCTTCCTTCAAGCACAACATGGTTGGTGCTCTTCCCAACACTCAACTCTCTTCCTGCTGTCAARAATCTYCTTGTAAAACTTGTCTTTATTCTACATACGAATTTCCCTTCTTCTCCCTTTCTTTCTTGACTCACACTCTTCCCAAGGATGATTGTACTCATGCCCATGCTCTCAATAACTATGGGATGTGACTTCTCACACCCACCCTCTTACATGAGTTAAATGGTTGGCTTTGGGAACACTCAACAACAAATAATATGAGGTTATACACAATGATAATAATTCAGGAATGTGGGTTGGATTAATACCCATGAATAATTCCTCCTTGGACCCCTCTCTCTTGTGGAATCATTCCCCCCCATCGTCCTTCATCTATTTTGCATCACATCCAATGCTTACTATTTTTATTAATGATTTCAATGCACATAATATACCATTTGGCCTTCGACCACATTAAACCAATATAGGGTCTTCGCCCCAACACATCGGGTCACTAGCCTAAATCAAATTTATACAATTACATTATAATTCGTGGGGATTAAAATTTGGGATGTTACATTCCCCTCCCCCTTATTTTTTCACTATCCTCAGTGCACAACACCCTACAAGAGTACATTCATTTGAAAATTCTGTCTCCCAAACCATTAATCAACCTATAGGCTTTTTGGACCAAAATCACAGAGGCATTCCATCCCTAACAAAATTACATAAGCACCCTGGCCCAAAACATATACATACATAGGAACTATGGCCCAAAACTATAGATACTTAGGCTCCTTGGCCCAAACCGTGCAAGATAATTTCACAATGTAGCAATTCCAACCAGAAGTCTTTCTTTCCTCGCGACCTACACCGCTTTCCTCTGGCTCCCACTACAATATATTCCATACTTTGTCGATTCCCATATAAATTCCAACCAACTAACTCTTGTTCCCCTCAACCTGCACAACCCAAGGAAGTGTACCCCCTTCTTTGCACCATAATCCCTTAGGTTGTAGCACTCCCCTTCCATGGTTCCAGCAAAAGGCCGGAGATGAAGTCCCTAAGTTGTGGCTCCATGAACACCAGCTGTGATAATGGAATCTCCAACTATCAAATAGTTGCAATTGTTCCTCATGCACCACATTTTGACAAAACTCGGTTGGAAAGACACTATACAACATGACATACAATCTCATGCAACTTCCCATAACAATTAAAACATAACAAAAATCAACTTAAACATATGTAGCGACGATGAAACAGACATGAAAAACCATCCAGTCACATAAAAACACAGATGCAGAAATGTCATTCGGGAACAACAAGAAATAACGAGTAATGAAAAACTTAAAACACATTGAACAACAATTAACCCATCTTTCAGCATAATTAACACAATGAATACAATCACTTATTCATATGGTTGCTTCTCTATTTAATGAGCAGCCATGGCAAGGATTTAGCTCACTGTTCTTTTCTTACACACCCTCATGATACCAACCACCAT
>JASDQU010014108.1:24115-36542 GCA_032191745.1 Picea mariana
AAGCTTTTTAATAATTCCTTGGTTCTAAGCTTCCATCCTTCGATAGCACTAGCCTAGAGTCTTCCTCTATTGGTTAGCCATTCTATAACTACCTTAGAGTCTCCAAGAACCTGAAGTTTATGAAGAGACAAATGTGTAGCCAGTGTGAGAGTTGCCCATACTCCCAGTAGTTCTGTCTTTGTATTGGATCCTTCTCCACAATTGAAAAACCATCTATACACTAATAAATCTGGAATTTTGATAACACCCCCGACTCCACACTGCTTGCCACTTGTTTGTGTTGCCCCATCAAAACATGTAGTATTAATATCAACCAGTTGAGTAATCAAACAAGCTCTTAAAGGGATATGTTTTTGTGTTGTCAGGTGTCTTTTAAGTGATCTGGGAGTCTTGATAACCACAAAGAGAATTAAAGGAGAAGTATTCTCGAAGATAGCTTTGTTCCTCTCTATCCAAATATACTAGCAAGTAAGGGCATCTAGAATAGAGGAGACAGACTTGACCTCTATCCAAGAATTAAAACAATTAGATAGTGTATCCCCTTCCCAATTTTTTTTATACTTTTGAATAGTTTTTATTCTTTCCCAAACCAATTTGGTGAAAGTGCACTATATGAAAATGTGGTTAATATCTTCAATGTTTTGTTTGCACAATTGGCAACGACTTGGGCCCTCCCAACCTTTTTGTTGTAGTATATCCCATGTTGATATTTTGTTTTCAACTGCCAACCATATAAACAATTTGATCTTGAGTTGCATGTCCCATTTCCAGATATTAAACCTCCATCCACCATACCTTGGGAACCTCTGGGTAGATATGAGAGTGATATAAGCATTTTTAACAGTAAGAGACCCAAAAGTATCGCCTCCGGTCCACATCAGTTCATCTTTTGTATCCTGGATGGAGGCTTCTGCACCAATAAGAGCGATACGAAACCGATCCCATTCAACTGCTAGCTCACTTGTAACACCCAACTCATTGTTGCATATCCAATTGTCTGTGAGGGAGAAATGATCCACGTGCCCTTTGGCTTGGGCGATAACTGTAATCTTTTTCCATCTTAAGTGAGTTATAAGAGCATGTGAGAGAAAATAACTATTTCCCAGTCCCAAGATTCTGTCTCTACCGAGAAAAATAAGGTGGCCCGATCCGAGGATCCAACTAAGCCAATGTGTGATCAAGCGAAGCGATTTAATAATTTTTTTCTAGATCCTTGATGCCACAGACTGTTTGAAGGTGGTCGACTTGAACCAATTGATGACAATTGTAAAGGGAAGATATTTATCCTTAATAACATTGTGCCAAATTCCATCGCGAGTTAAAAATCGCTAGAGTCTATTAGCTGTCAGAGCTTTGTTGAAATGGAATAAATTGCGAAAACCCCATCCACCGCACTTCTTTGGTTTAGATAGAGATTCCCACCTGTAGAGTTGGAAATGTTGAGTTTCATTGTTACCATTCCATAGAAATTAAACATAATTTTTCGAATATTTTTTAAAACTGAGCGTGGAATGGTCTCCAATGACATCCAATAAATTGGTTGACTCTCCAATACCAATTTTATTAAAATATATCGCCCACCCAAGGATAACCACCTATTGCACCACAGTCCAATTTTTTTCTCCATCTTGGCCAACAACCAACTCCAGTATTCAACTTTGTACACCCCAGTCTTTAGATAATAACCAAGATATTTGAAACCTATAGCTAGATCTGTAAATGTGTATGGGAGAAAGGACTTGAATGTGGTTAGGTCCACTTCAGATACCCCTCATAAAGAACAACTGTTTTGGAATCATTAACCTAAATACTCGAAGCTTTACAAAACAATTTGATGAGTTTGTCAATTTCCAACCATTTTTGAAATGTGGCATTGGTCATGATTAATACATCATCCACGAAGAATAAATGGACAATTTTTATCATTCTGGACACCTTAATACCTACTAATTTTCCTTCCCCTTTGCTTTCCTTTAATAAAAGGCTAAGACCCTCCATAACCAGGATAAATAACAATGGGGATAAAGGACACCCTTGGCGTAAAACTTTGCCACTTCTGAAAAAATATGTAGCCTTTCCATTAAGTAACACAACAAAAGACGAGGAAACGACACAACTCATAATCCAATTGTATTAAAACCATCCTTAACAAATCTCAATCTATGCAATCATATGCTTTCCACAGATCCAACTTCAGAACAAGGGATTTTAATTTTAATTTTTTTTATGCTATGGAGGCACTCATGTGTTGTTCCAATGGCATCTTGTATCTTCCTACCTTTCAAAAATCCCAACTTCTCTGCTGAAAGTGATCTCGAAAGGATAAGTTTTATCCGATTAACAATGATTTTTTAGATTAATTTGTAGCAGAGGTTACATAATGATATAGGTTTGAAATCCCCAAAGGTAGTTGGCTTTTTTGCTTTTGGATTAAGGGCTAAGAACGTAGAATTTAGGCTCCTAGCGATAAATCCTTTCAATCTCGACTCCTCAACCATCTCTAGGAGGTCCTCCCCTTCCAAATCAAAGAAGTGAGTGAAAAACTCGACAGTCAAACCATCAGGCCCTCGACTTTTATCTTCTTTGAATAGAGATAATAATTCTTTCAATTCACCCAAAATTACTGGACCATGAATTGATATTGCATCTTCAACATTAACCATCCTGGAGAAAAGACCAACAACTTTGACTTTCTCAGTTGTGGATGGATGGCCCGAAGCCTTGATTTGTTTTTTGAAGTAATTTACCACCTCCTCTTTTAATTCTCCCTGACCTGTGTGCATATTCCCAGTTTCATCTAAAATCTCCCAAACATGTTTCCAATTCCTCCTGTTATTAGCATAATGGTGAAAAAACTTTGTGTTTTGGTTGCCACTTTGGATCCAGATCACCGTGCTGCGTTGTCTCCATAGTTCTTCAATCGTTTTTAATAGTTTATTTCTTTCTTGTTCCATATTACAAATGTGTCTTTCCTCTTTAGGAAGTGATGCACCTCCCACCATATTCAAAATAGTATCTTTTATTTCAGTCTCTAACATTTCCAGATGTAGCAATTTCCCGCCAATTCTTTCCTTTACCCAAATCTTGGTGTGTGTCTTCGAGTCCTTTAGTTTCCAGACAATTCTATGTTGTCTGCCTTCTTTGAATAAATTTTTTGGATCCTTCCATACCATATGAACTAAGTCATTGAAATCCTTTTCTAGCAACCACTGAGAATTTAATTTGAAAGGGCAGGCTTGGTATAATGGGGGAATCTCCAACTGTAATAAAACATGGGCATGATCTGATATAAATGGGTACTCCACCCAGGACCTATAGAGGCCCACACTTGTTAATAAATATTTGGAAATAAAGCATCTATCCGGTCTCTTTACAATAGAGTATGTACCAGTTCGCCCATTCCTCCAGGTAGGGACAATATTTTCTGGCTGGATATCAAATAAATTTTTGGATTGAAATAAAGATTTAAAAAAATCAGCCAATGGTCCAACTTGTGAGGATCCTCCCCAGACCTCACCCAACGAGATAGTTAAATTCAGATCGCCGACAATAACCAGATTTTTATAAGATAATAGACCATTGTCTGCCACAAAATTACAAAAACTCTTCTGTTCTGAGCACTGTCCATATATATAGAGCAGTGTGAGCTCCCTCTTACTAGCAATACACCTGCATGTCAACAGTATTCCACCACAAAAAAGGTGAGGAACCAATTCAAAAATGTTTGGATCCCAGGTGACTAAAATACCTCTTGAAGTACCAACCGAATTTACAACCCAAGAAATCTAAGAAGGTTAGAAGAAATTCATGAAAGCTCTGGCTTTTTGTTCATGAACCAAGGTTTCCTGAAAAACACGATGTCTGGATGGGTTCTATCCAAAAGACAACATACAGAGGCAGATTTGAGGGTGCCCCCTACCCCTCTAAGATTTAAGGAAAGTAATAACATTGCTTTTCCCTATCCAGGTCTTTCATTTCTCTAAGTGCCCCACAGTCAGTGGTATAAGGAACAGTGTCAATTGGTAGTGAGGTCGAACCCGCCAATTTCTTTCGAGAGATCCTTGTCTTTATAGGGGAAATTTCAATGCCTAGGCCCCTAGACCAGGCATACTCTTTCCCTTCCCCCTCAGAATGTGGACAAGAGGTACTAGCATCCCCACCACTAGTGGAATTTCCATAAACAGTGTTTCCCAAGTAAATTGGTAACTGAACAAAAGAGTTAGTGTCGCGGATGAAAGGAATCAGGGAATCCAGCACAACATTGAGAGTAGTGTCTTCATCCTTCGATTCCCTACAACCGGGGAGAGTTTCAATACCATCCAACCAAGGCAAAGACATAGGAGAGGAGATAACCGACATACTAGGGTCATCACGGCCAACATGAAGTCTAGACTTTGTTTCCTTATCATAAGTGAGAGTAGGACTCATAGCTAGATTTAAAGACTCTACCCCCGAAAACCCCACCGGTAATGTAACCCTATCCTTCTGACGAGCTGACCCCACTAAGGCATGTCTAGAAAGTTCCCTATCCACCTTGGAGGAAAACTCGCCTTTGGAAGTAGAAAGTTTTAGCCAACATGAAGCATCCAATGCATCCGTTTCCCACAAAGATAAAGTAGAATAAAGAGTAGGGAAATGTTGTTTTAACTTACTGGTGAGCGTGTCCACAGGATTAGGATGGCTAGAAACCTCTGATGAATAATGTAGAGTCTTGGTCGCATAAGAGTCCACTTCCAGTGAGTAGCCATGAAAATCTCTAAATAAAGTGGTGTCTTCCGACACCTCTTCCTCCACAAATACCTTACAGTCCCTTTGAAGGTGTCCCATACTACGACAAAGGCTACACTTGAAAGGTATGCCAAGATAATCTAGCCTCTGAGGTACCCGATGACCTCGCCATTCAATCTCTATAACCTTCGGTAACCCACAGAGGATCTCTATTTCCACAAGAATTCTCCCAATCTTCCTAGACAAAGTAATAAGGGTCTGCCTGTCTAAAGTGATAAAAGTAACCAAGGAGTTATCGATATCCCTTAAGGCACCCTCGTTCCAGAGTTGAATAGGTAACCTAGGTAAAAGAACCCATAGATGGCAGTTTTGGAAGTATTCAATCGCCAGGTTAAATGCTACCCTCCACCACTTCAGCATCTAGATACTGCCTCCAAACACCCATTGGGTTTCTAAAAGAAGGGTTAAATCCTCTGAAGCTTTAAAAATAAAACCCAACCAGCCTTTATTTAGGTACAAAATTTCAGGTGCGTAGCCTAGGATAGGTGCCCAATGTTGTTCAACCCAGACCGAGATAGGAACCTTACTCAAATAGTTGTAAGATACTCTGCCAACTAATCCACACAAAGCCATCCTATAGGTCTCCTCAAGACTGATATCGGACCCCAGGACCATTCTCTTAATGGCTTTGTTGGATTTCCATTGTTTGCGCCTAACTCCTACAGTAGCCAAAGGCTTTTTTGCCTTTCTCTATGTGTTGGGAGAGTCCACACCCCTAAAACCTACGTTCAAACCACCCACAATCGAAACCTCCTCCACAGGCCACGAAAAACCAAACAACACAGGAAGGGAACCGACGAAGGTAGGCGAAATGTCAAACTTCGTGTTTAGTTGAGGGGCAGGTTTAGAGGTCATATCACCAGAATGAAGATTAAGTGAGGTTGTACCCACTCCCAAGGAATCAACACTGGTGAAAAGACCCGCCTTCTGCCAAATGGCCTCATCAGC
The DNA here is from genome assembly GCA_032191745.1 of Picea mariana. Lineage (NCBI taxonomy): Eukaryota > Viridiplantae > Streptophyta > Pinopsida > Pinales > Pinaceae > Picea > Picea mariana. Next base: position 29,852 of record JASDQU010014108.1, read on the forward strand.
TGCACCCATTAGTGCATTGGCATTGCCTTCTATGTCATCCTATTAAGGATACGCCATAGTATCACCACCTGGGCTCCACTGGTAATGTTTAAGCTAGGGTCATCAATATTCGACAAGAAAGAATTCATATGCTTGTTGAAAAGACACAAAGTGAGGTTCACATTGATGCATGGAAAGTATGGAATTTTATATGTTGAGAATTGTTGGGTTTTTATATTATTTGCAGTGATAGAACAATCATTCGACTATTTAGTCAAGGTGGATTGATTGGGTGAAGAATTGATCGACGAGTCAAGTCGAGTCGATGCTTAAGTCGAGGTTGAAGTGATTGATTTGGAATTTGGAAGTTGAACTAATCAATGGGAAACTCAAATTCAAAGTGGTTGATAGGAGGTTGAGTGGAAATTGATTAAAGATCAAATGGTAATCCGACTAAAGTCGACTATACTAGAATCTTGAGATTTGCATGATTTATAACCAATCATTTGCATGGAGCTGTAATTGTTTTTTGGGTGCCATGATTTAGGGTTTGGCATACTGTAAATCCTATAAATAAGGCGTGGAAAACACATTAAAATTAATATTTACTGCTAACATAATTTTTTGTAGCTTACCAGCTATAGATCACACACACATTTAACCATTTGAATGATACCATATTATAAATGCATCTAACAATACAAAGAAAACCATGAATGTAATTGTTTAGAAAACAACAAAATACCCAACATTTATATAAAATAGTTACATAGTGGAATCACATAAGAATATAACATAAACAATTATCTGTTAATAATTAACCAACTGGTTGCATACAAAGGATGAAATTCCCAGCCATAGGCGTTGTTTATCGTTTTCTCTCAACAATAGGCCACCCCAGAGATGAGGCTATGAGTCCACAAGGAGATCTGACCGTCTTGCTTGTCCACTCTCCACACACAACATCCCCAAAACGTAGGTTCTACTCCCACAATAGTTACAATACTCAAGATCTCTTCCCTACCGCCTACACAAACCAAGGAATGTACCCCATTCACTACTCAGATTCCCTCAGTATATACCATTTGTTTATTAGTGCTTCTAGTGCACTCAAATGGCTAGGAACTCTTAGTCACCTAAGGAGTTCTGACAACAACGTTCACAAGGCTCTTGAGCCATTTCATTAATAGGAAAATGCTTTATAGGCTTACAACTTGATTTAGAATCACTTGAGGCTCTTTCTCAGCATAAAAAACAACCAAAAAATGGCTTCCTTCAAGCACAACATGGTTGGTGCTCTTCCCAACACTCAACTCTCTTCCTGCTGTCAAAAATCTCCTTGTAAAACTTGTCTTTATTCTACATACGAATTTCCCTTCTTCTCCCTTTCTTTCTTGACTCACACTCTTCCCAAGGATGATTGTACTCATGCCCATGCTCTCAATAACTATGGGATGTGACTTCTCACACCCACCCTCTTACATGAGTTAAATGATTGGCTTTGGGAACACTCAACAACAAATAATATAAGGTTATACACAATGATAATAATTCAAGAATGTGGGTTGGATTAATACCCACGAATAATTCCTCCTTGGACCCCTCTCTCTTGTGGAATCATTCCCCCCCATCGTCCTTCATCTATTTTGTATCACATCCAATGCTTACTATTTTTATTAATGATTTTAATGCACATAATATACCATTTGGTCTTCGACCACATTAAACCAATACAGGGTCTTCGCCCCAACACATCGGCTCACTAGCCTAAATCACATTTATACAATTACATTATAATTCATGGGGATTAAAATTGGGGATGTTACATTCCCCTCCCCCTTGTTTTTTCACTATCCTCAGTGCACAACACTCTACAAGAGTACATTCATTTGACAATTCTGTCTCCCAAACCATTAATCAACCTATAGGCTTTCTGGACCAAAATCACATAGGCATTCCATCCCTAACAAAATTACATAAGCACCCTGGCCCAAAACATATACATACATAGGAACTATGGCCCAAAACTATAGATACTTAGGTTCCTTGGCCCAAACCATGCAAGATAATTTCACAATGTAGCAATTCCAACCATAAGTCTTTCTTTCCTCGCGGCCTACACCGCTTTCCTCTGGCTCCCACTACAATATATTCCATAATTTGTCGATTCCCATATAAATTCCAACCAACTAACTTTTTTTCCCCTCAACCTGCACAAACCAAGGAAGTGTACCCCCTTCTTTGCACCATAATCCCTTAGGTTGTACCACTCCCCTTCCATGGTTCCAGTAGAAGGCTGGACATGAAATCCCTAAGTTGTGGCTCCACGAACACTAGCTATGATAATGGAATCTCCAACTATCAAATAGTTGCAATTGTTCCTCATGCACCACATTTTGACAAAACTCGGTTGGAAAGACACTATACAACATGACATACAATCTCATGCAACTTCCCATAACAATTAAAACATAACAAAAATCAACTTAAACATACGTAGCGATGATGAAACAGACACGAAAAAACATCCAATCACAGATGTAGAAATGTCATTCGGGAACGACAAGAAATAGCGAGTAATGAAAAACTTAAAACACATTGAACAACAATTAACCCATCTTTCAGCATAATTAACACAATGAATACAATCACTTATTCATATGGTTGCTTCTCTATTTAATGAGCAGCCATGGCAAGGATTTAGCTCACTGTTCTTTTCTTACACACCCTCATGATACCAACCACCATGTCATATGAATTCTTGAGTTCCCTCCCCCTTGCAATCCTCACCCTCCAAGCTCAGGAATCCCCTTCGTTGCTACACGGTCCCTTGGGCGATCCATCATTTTCCAAGGTTTTCTTGCACAAGGGGAGCGTCAACTCACTACTAGAATTTTCATCAAAACTTTGTAACTTGTGGAAATCATAGGGTTACAATGTCATAGTAGTAGCCTCCTTCCTCATATTCCTAGCTTTAATAGCCATCATCTCATCTATATCACACACATACAGTTATCATGAGATATCGATAGAGTAATTTTACATGTTAATTTCCAAATCTATTTTACATCTAGGAAACTAGGTTTCCCAAGAAAGATATTTCTTCTCAAGACGTTTGGCTCTTGTAACAATAGAGATCGGTCTTCCTTATGGATTTACACCATTTCCATATCCGAGACCATTTTTCCTGCAATTTTTCTCATGTTAATTCAACGAAACAAAATTTTAGCATATTATAACAATTTGCAATCATTAATTTCTCAAATATGTTATATATAGGAAACTAAAATTTCCATGCATGAGTTTTCCACTCATTATGTTCGGATCTTGAAGTTGTAGATATTAGTATTCTTTATGGGTTTTCATTGCTACCACATCCAAGACTACTCTACTTCCAATTTCCTCAACTTTCTTGTAGCCAAACAAGATTGTTAACACTCATGCACATTTTTAGTAGTTCATGAAATGATCTCAGAATTGTAATTTACTATCAATTTAATAATTTCCAACCATTATTCAAATTAAAAATGGAATTCAACCATTAATAATATTATCTATAATGAAACCATTATTCAAATTAAAAATGGAATTCAACGATTAATAATATTATCTATAATGAAACCATTATTCAGTGTACGTGCATTATCAACACACCAAGATTTTCATAATGCAATCAAACTTTACCAATAAATCAAACCAATGTGCCAACAATCATGGCCATGTCTACACAATGCATCCTTGCATTGACTCTGGAATACCATATGTTCATGTCATGTATTCCACCGTGTGAGTTAGAAGGTATGGCCCACTCCTCAAAACATCATCCAAACTCTTCCCCACAACCTATCTGATCATTTCGATACCTTCCTCTCCAACTCATACACAACACTAGGAACATCATCCCTTAGTGCTATTTAGTGTCGGCCAAAAGGTTGCAGTCCAAACATCGGTTATATAGGGGAAAACCATTAAGCACTTGTATGGTGCTATAGCCCTTCCATTTCCAACCACATTATGGCCTCACACATGACCATTCCTAATGAAATTTATTGCTACTGTGTAATGTCCCCGATCTAGGACCCTTTTTAATTGTACATATAGGATGGTGAGTCATTGATGCCAATGGTTTATGTAATGTATATATAGGTTAGTGAGCCATTGACACCTGGATTTTGTTGTTGCACACATCTTAGTAATGCCTGAAGAAGTGTTATCAAGGCAGGGTGCGCACATTTTTATGTGTTGCGCGCACCTGGGTAAGTGCGCACATTCCACTATGTTGCACACACTTGGGTTAGTGTGTGGTAAGGACTAGATATGTATCGAGGACAAAGAGCCTGTGTGATTATGAGGATGGTGAGCCTGGATGCAGAGAGGTCAGTGCGCCTATCCATGTAAATATAATCATGAATATTAATATAATATTGCATTGCTGCGCGCTGACTGACTCAGACGAAAAGAGATGGGGGGCCTACTCCACTGAAAAAGGGAAAAGGGGATGTGTCGTAAGTCTTAGGAAATATTTTATAATATTTTCGAGAAAAGTGTAATGCCATATATATTATTATTTTTATCCTAAGTTCCCAAGGGTAGGGAACTGGCCACCAAGTGGTTTAAAGCTACTTCTAAAAGGTGACAAGTGTCAAGTGGAAGGCATGAAATATATATTGCTGGCCTTAGTGTATTTTGGAGAGGATTATTATTATTTTGCATGGGATGATCGATTAAGGGAAGGGGAATGGATGTTATAGGATCTCGTGAGACGAAGGGGCCAGACTGGATGGAAAATTCGATCATTACCTTATATTCCAGAGAAGCTTGTAGGGAGTTTTGGAGATGTAACCAAAGTTTCGTTGTCAAAGAGTTCGGTTGGAAGACCATGAGAAGTCTCTCTAGGTGAGAGAGTGGATGTTATGGAGTGGTTTCAGACCCATGGGTATACTCTTGAGGCGAGCGTTTTAATGAGAGTTGTTTCATGGTGCATTGAGCATTAGTCGTAGGGCTCGAAGACTTCGTGTTTGACCTGTTGTTGGTAACCCTGGGAAGGGAAGTGGGGCAGTCGAAGGACTATTGAGTAGAGAAGGGGCACACTTCCTTGGGTGTGACATGCATGTGGAGAATGAGGGACTATGGGATAGTTGCAGCAGTGGGCACTTAGGACTGGACAATTCTGTTGAGTTTTAGACCACAACTTGTCTCTAGGACCCTTTTGCCCTGGCGGAGTTTAGCCCCAACTCAGGGGTGACCTGTTACTGAAAGATTAATGAGAAACAACGTCTATGGCTAGGAGGAACATCTGAGTCAAGGCCGTAGTTGGTGACTTTCACAAAAAGATAAGTGTTCTTTATGCGCTTGTCTTGTTTACTGTGTGCATATTTGAATATGTTTGAAATGGGTTAATTATTTTGTGTGTTGCATATAATTATTTGTTTTTATTTGGTTTAATGCTACTTGTACATGTAAATATGGTGTTTTTAGCCTTTATTTGTAGCTGTGCATGAGTATGTCAGTTGATGGTAACTTTTCTTGTTAAGTTTAACCTTGTGATTTTGGTTATGAGTCATCAAGAAGAGGATTGAGTGGTCGGGTGTGCAGGATCGTAACATGTGTACTTTAGAGGCTGGAAATCATGTGTGTGTGGTTAAGGAATTAAACCTCATGCACAATAATAACATAAGTGGTGCATTTCGTCCAGGTGGTTGTGCGCACAATTGTACTGCGTGGTCGATATGTTGGTGCACATAGTTGTTGATTTAATTTCGATGCTTAAGGTTGTATTGAAAAGAGAATGTTGCTTCCATTGTTATATGTTGCATGGCACAACTCAAGCTTAGGTTGAGTGCGTTACTTCAAGTGTTACTACATAGACTTGGGTGTAGAGTAGAAACTGTGCAATACAATTTTGAGTAGCATGGCCCAGTAGTATTTTGGGGTTATTACAGTTTGGTTGATATGGAGATACATAAGTTGAGTTTGTGTGACATGGTCCAGTCTAGAATGGTCGGGGGAATTACATTCTGGTATCATAGCATGTGTACGGTGGTTACATGATTCAATGGGAGACTGGGTTCATTATAAATTGGTATCCGATCTTTGTTAGAGTGTTTTATGGAGTGGCATGGCCCAACCTGAGTGGATGGGGATGTTACATTATGGTTTCAGAGCATGTGTAAGGTGGTAATGAATCTCAATAGGAGACTATCTACGTTACATACTGCATGAGTATGTCTCTTGTCTTGACTTGGTTATGATCTCATAACCAACATAACATAATATGCAATTAAATTTGTCATAAATGCATTTAAACAAATAATATTTGCATACTCAAGGCCCCCTTCCTTTACATCAATCCAAATATTGAACTTTAGTTGAGGGAATTATTGCCTTAGTTCCCTTCATCATTTTATGCAATATAAAAAACCAAATGCATATATGTATGGTTGTTGTTATATTACTTGATGCTACTTGATCAACTGGTACTTGGTAGAAACTCACACAACCTCTTGATTGACATTCCCACCATATTAATTTGTCTTCATATGGATGGTTACCATAAGCAACAACATCATTATCCTTTATATCCAATGCTATAATCATTTTTTTCCTGGATACACAATCCGTCATTAGTTTTATTCAAATATCATAGCATCATTATTCCACACACACACACACACATACTACTCTCAGTCTACAAGCATGCCACCAACATGTT
>JASDQU010014108.1:42533-59740 GCA_032191745.1 Picea mariana
TGAATACAATCACTTATTCATATGGTTGCTTCTCTATTTAATGAGCAGCCATGGCAAGGATTTAGCTCACTGTTCTTTTCTTACACACCCTCATGATACCAACCACCATGTCATATGAATTCTTGAGTTCCCTCCCCCTTGCAATCCTCACCCTCCAAGCTCAGGAATCCCCTTCATTGCTACATGGTCCCTTGGGCGATCCATCATTTGCCAAGGTTTTCTTGCACAAGGGGAGCGCCAACTCACTACTAGAATTTTCATCAAAACTTTGTAACTTGTGGAAATCATAGGGTTACAATGTCATAGTAGTAGTCTCCTTCCTCATATTCCTAGCTTTAATAGCCATCATCTCATCTATATCACACACATACAATCATCATGAGAAATCGATAGAGTAATTTTACATATTAATTTCCAAATCTATTTTACATCTAGGAAACTAGGTTTCCCAAGCAAGATATTTCTTCTCAAGACGTTTGGCTCTTGTAACAATAGAGATTGGTCTTCCTTATGGACTTACACCATTTCCATATCCAAGACCATTTATCCTGCAATTTTTCTCACTTTAATTCAACAAAAAAAAAATTTAGCATATTATAACAATTTGCAATCATTAATTTTTCAAATATGTTATATATAGGAAAAAAAAATTTCCATGCATGAGTTTTCCACTCATTATGTTCGGATCTTGAAGTTGTAGATATCAGTATTCTTTATGGGCTTTCATTGCTACCACATCCAAGACTACTCTACTTCCAATTTCCTCAACTTTCTTGTAGCCAAACAAGATTGTTAACACTCATGCACATTTTTAGCAGTTCATGAAATGATCTTAGAATTGTAATTTACTATCAATTTAATAATTTCCAACCATTATTCAAATTAAAAATGGAATTCAACCATCAATAATATTATCTATAATGAAACCATTATTTAGTGTAGGTGCATTATCAACACACCAAGATTTTCATAATGCAATCAAACTTTACGAATAAATAAAACCAATGTGCCAACAATCATGGCCACGTCTACACAATGCATCCTTGCATTGACTCTGGAATACCATATGTTCATGTCATGTATTCCACAGTGTGAGTTAGAAGGTATGGCCAACTCCTCAAAACATCATCCAAACTCTTCCCCACAACCTATCTGATCATTTGGATACCTTCCTCTCCAACTCATACACAACACTAGGAACATCATCCCTTAGTGCTATTTAGTGTCGGCGAAAAGGTTGCAGTCCAAACATTGTTTATATAGGGGAAAACCATTAAGAACTTGTATGGTGCTATAGCCCTTCCATTTCCAACCACATTATGGCCTCACACATCACCATTCATAATGAAATTTATTGCTACTGTGTAATGTCCCCGATCTAGGACCCTTTGTAATTGTACATATAGGATGGTGAGTCGTTGATGCCAATGGTTTATGTAATGTATATATAGGTTAGTGAGCCATTGACACCTAGATTTTGTTGTTGCACACATCTTAATAATGCCAGAAGAAGTGTTATCAAGGCAGGGCATGCGCATTTTTATGTGTTCCGCGCACCTGGGTAAGTGCGCACATTCCACTATGTTGCACGCACTTGGGTTAGTGTGTGGTAAGGACTGGATATGTATCGAGGCCAAAGAGCCTGTGTGATTATGAGGCTGGTGAGCTTGGATGCAAAGAGGTCAATGCACCTATCCATGTAAATATAATCATGAATATTAATATAATATTGCATTGCTGCGCGCTGACTGACTCAGATGAAAAGAGATGGGGGGCCTACTCCACCGAAAAAGGAAAAAGGAGATGTGTCGTAAGTCTTAGGAAATCTTTTATAATATTTTTGAGAAAAGTGTAATGCCATATATATTATTATTTTTATCCTAAGTTCCCAAGGGTAGGGACCTAGCCACCAAGTGGTTTAAAGCTACTTCTAAAAGGTGACAAGTGTTAAGTGGAAGGCATGAAATATATATTGCTGGCCTTAGTGTATTTTGGAGAGGATTATTATTATTTTGCATGGGATTATCGACTAAGGGAAGGGGAATTGATGTTATAGGATCTCATGAGACGAAGGGGGCCAGACTGTATGGAAAATTCGATCATTACCTTATCTTCCAGAGAAGTTTGTAGGGAGTTTTGGAGATGTAACCAAAGTTTCATTGTCAAAGAGTTCAGTTGGAAGACCATGAGAAGTCTCTCTAGGTGAGAGAGTGGATGTTGTGGAGTGGTTTCAGACCATGGGTATACTTTCAAGGCGAGAGTTTTGATGAGAGTTGTTTCATGGTGCATTGAGCATTAGTCATAGGGATTGAAGACTTCGTGTTTGACCTGTTGTTGGTAACCCTAGGAAGGGAAGTGGGGCAGCCGAAGGACTCTTGAGCAGAGAAGGGGCACACTTCCTTGGGTTTGATAGGCATGTGGAGAATGAGGGACTGTGGGATAGTTGCAGCAGTGGGCACTTAGGATTGGACAATTGTGTCGAGTTTTAGACCACAACTTGTCTCTAGGACCCTTTTTCCCTGGCGAAGTTGAGCCCTAGCTCAAGGGTGACCTGTTACTGAAAGCTTAATGAGAAACAACATCTATGGCTAGGAGGAACATCTGAGTCAAGGCTGCAGTTGGTGACTTTCAAAAAAAGATAAGTGTTCTTTATGCGCTTGTCTTGTTTACTGTGTGCATATTTGAATATGTTTGAAATGGGTTAGTTATTGTGTGTGTTGCATATAATTATTTGTTTTTATTTGGTTTAATGCTACTTGTACATGTAAATATGGTGTTTTTAGCCTTTATTTGCAGTTGTGCATGAGTATGTCAGTTGATGGTAACTTTTCTTGTTAAGTTTAACCTTGTGATTTTGGTTATGAGTCATCAAGAAGAGGATTGAGTGGTCGGGTGTGTAGGATCGTAACGTGTGTGCTTTAGAGGCTGGAAATCATGTGTGTGTGGTTAAGGAATTAAACCTCGCGCACAATAATAACAGAAGTGGCGCATTTCATCCAGGTGGTTGTATGCACAATTGTACTGCATGGTCGATACGTTGGTGCACATAGTTGTTGATTTAATTTCGATGCTTAAGGTTGTATTGAAAAGAGAATGTTGCTTCCATTGTTATATGTTGCATGGCACAACTCAAGCTTAGGTTGAGTGTGTTACTTCAAGTGTTAGTACACAGACTTGGGTGTAGAGTAGAAACCATGCAATACAATTTTGAGTAGCATGGCCCAGTAGTATGTTGGGTTTATTACAGTTTGGTTGATATGGAGATACATAAGTTGAGTTTGTGTGACATGGCCTAGTCTGGGATGGTCGGGCGAATTACATTCTGGTATCATAGCATGTGTACGGTGGTTACAGGATTCAATGGGAGACTGGGTTCATTACAAATTGGTATCAGATCTTTGTTAGAGTGTTTTATGGAGTGGCATGGCCCAACTTGGGTGGATGGTGATGTTACATTATGGTTTCAAAGCATGTGTAAGGTGGTAATGAGACTCAATAGGAGACTATGTACGTTACATACTGCATGAGTATGTCTCTTGTCTTGACTTGGTTATGATCTCATAACCAACATAACATAATATGCAATTAAATTTGTCATAAATGCATTTAAACAAATAATATTTGCATACTCAAGGCCCCCTTCCTTTACATCAATCCAAATATTGAACTTTAGCTGAGGGAATTATTACCTCACTTCCCTTCATCATTTTATGCAATATAAACAACCAAATGCATATATGTATGGTTGTTGTTATATTACTTGATGCTACCTGATCAACTGGTACTTGGTAGAAACTCACACAACCTCTTGATTGACATTCCCACCATATTAATTTGTCTTCATATGGATGGTTACCATAAGCAACATCATCATCATCCTTTATATCCAATGCTATAATCATTTTTTTCTTGGATACACAATCCGTCATTAGTTTTATTCAAATATCATAGCATCATTATTCCACACACACACAGACACATACTACTCTCAGTCTACACGCATGCCACCAACATGCTCATGCATTTCCACATGCACAAATGCACATCTTTATGCACCAATCATTTGATATTTCATGCATATTTCATGCACATGCATTCTATCTTTATTTTATGCCTCATTCATCAATTCTATCATGCACTCTAGTGCATTTTTATTTCGAATTTTATTTATTTATTTATTTATTTTTGTCGTTGTAGATGACTATCCTTGAGTTCTTATAGAACCCAATTACCTTTTTCACTACCATTATGCTCAACTGTGCACTATTGGCCCCTATTCTGAACCTTCCATCCAAGCCCCACTTAGCCATTCTTTATTCTCAGCCACTAGATCCACTAGTGCTACTATTTCACAATTGCTTCCTTTATGTCGAGAATCCCATCCCAACATATTTTGGATAAAAATTCTCAACATTCATAATGTTGTAACATGCACTATTCCAGTTGAATATTAACATTACAATCTAATTAACCATTCCCCATTTCATTAACCCAACAAGTCTTGAAATACCATTATCATTGATTGACATTTCAACATTCTGAAATATTTATGTTATGTCATCTTTCTAATACTCTTTGTCATCCATGACTTTGCTCAATTTTAAATACCTCTCTTCACTTAATTGAGTGACTTGGAATGAAACTTATTTTCCACTCAATACCACTCTATTCTAAATGGAAATGCTACACTCCTTCATTTTCACTTGTACCCTGATTTTGCTGCGTACTTTGATAATATATCCAACTTTCTTACTCTGGATACTTTAGAAAAAAATTGCTAGATCATATCTAGAAATTCCCTCTTCCTGCAATCCCATGCTTGTACATAGAGATGACTTATCCACTCATGAGTCACACCTCATCTCATGATATCCTTTTTCCTTCTCTTGCAACAAGCTTTGTAGCCTTCACTATATTTCTACCTTCAAGGCTATGGAGTCATCCTTAACTCCTTGTGCATGCAATGATATTATTCACCTATTGGATTCATGCTTTAAGTGAGAACCTCTGTTGATTCTATTTTGCAATCCATTCAGACTCTATAGTATCTGAATACTAATATTCCCTTGCTCTTCCTTAGACTTTTGGTCAACCTTGCATCACCTACTCTGCAGCCTTGCACTTCCCTTTGCAACTATTTGATGCTCTATCTAATTGCACAAGATTGACCTACTTCCCTATCCAATGGACCCTAGGATTAATTTAGAACAACCCCACAAAATCCTCATTTGTGGAATCTTATCCTCTTGCTAGCAATCCCTTCACACACCTCTTTGTTTGAGTGCTCCTTTTCTCACTATCAATGCCCCGTTAATAAGCTCAACCTCTTTTTACTTTTCCAATCTACTGCACTTCAAATGTGCCTCTATACTTATGCATAGGAACTATTGTGGGAATTTACACTCTTCCTTTCATAGAAATAACTTATAGCACTCACCTCTATTATCTGTGAAAATTTCCCCAAATTTTGACTTTATTTGGAAAAATCTTCACATCGAGTAGTTACATGGTCCATGGAATCCAATTCCAATTTTCTTGAAACTTTATGGAGAAAATCAATGCTTCCCTAGATAAATTATACCTTTTGTCACGTTTTCCTTTGGATTAGCTTTCCAATGACCATACTCATGCTTCAATATGATTTATGAGCCAAGAGTTATGGCTCTCTGAAATTCCATTCTTCTCAATGGTGTCCTTCAAGTTCACCAGAAACCTTCCTTCTGATTCCTTGAGAATCCTTTAGCTCAAAACTAAATTCTGATTGGATATATATATCCTCCTATTCAATAAATTTCCAATGACTACTTTATTTCTCAAATATTAACATTGAGAAAAAAGTTATAGGCTATTGAATATTTTCGATTTACCCCTTTTGTACACCTTTTTCCCTAGTGTAAATAATATCAAACACCAACTTTTGTCCCTTTGTACTTTCTATTGGCTTAGCAATTTTATCCCTGTTCATGATTCCCTACACCAACTCCTTTGGGATTTTGACAAAATCTCAATTGGGTATGTCCATGACCAGGGATGATTTTAGGGGCTAAATTTTGCTCATGGGCTAATTTTCCATGTTTTTTCCCAAAAAACAATTCACTATTCTAAAAATGATTCACCCAAATTCTATAGAATAAAATTATTTTACCTTAAGAATTGCGAAAATTTTATACAAACTATATAAAATCCTTAGAAATTTGAATATTTTTACAAATAAATCGCCAAGCATTTTATAGTTAGCATATGAAGGATTAGTAATATTCGCCAAGGTTTCTACATTTTAAAATAATTTTCCATGCTTAAAATCATCCATGTCCATGACTACCTTATGAACGATGTTTCACAATTTCACCCTTAACTAGGCTCTGACGTGTTAGTTATGCCCCGCAGGAGTTTTGACTATTTTACATTTTTAGCCATGTATGCTACATGCATATTATTTCTTTTCCTGCACATTTTTACATACCTAGATTCCAAATATGGTTCCATGGCTATGTTCTATGCTTTGTAACATTTCCATAGACTGTTCATGTGCCTCAAATGGACCTTTGAGCAAGGATTTATGCCCTTCGGAAGTAAATTGGTGCTTAAATTTTACCTTGGTTGTTTATGTTGTAACTTTCTCATACATGCTCCATTTTGCGCATGGAGTAGCTCATTGGATAACTCTCTTTGATTTCCTTTTTTTACATTGCAAAGACAAATTGTACCTTGGTGAAATATTCTCATAGGTTTTGATTGCCTAAAAACGTCGTTTAGTGCCTCAAAATCGCCTCGCAAGTTTATAACCTTCAAAAACCCGAAAAATCATAGAAATTTGACTGTTTTATTGCTATAATAACCCTTGAATCTGTGCCATCGATCTCAAAACTAGGTGAGATATTAGTCGTTGATATGAAATCCATCGACGATTGACTATTGAAAGTTTCCTTTGGATGCATGCAACACTTTTCCCAAACTCCCGACCCGATCATCAACCATCGACCCTTTTCCTTGACAACTGATTTGCAACACAATGCTAACCCAACCAACCTTACGATTGGCTATTAGCCATCGAGGATTTTCATTGGTGAATGAAACTACTCACCAATTCAACTGACTCGACCATCGACCATTAGTCATCGACCATCCGTTTTGGCTGACGAAAACACTTCTCCAATTCGACCAACCCGACCATCATCCATCGACCCTTTCTTGGCTGACCTGGCATTGTACTGACGTGGCATGACACATGGATGCTAATGTGGCATGACACATAGAGTTTAACATGGAACTCTAGATGATGTGGTATGACATGTGGATGCTGACGTGGCATGACACATTATCCTACTCTTTTCTTCATTGACCATCAACCATTTCCCTTGGATGACCCGGACACCTCACTGAATCGACCGACACTTGATCATCATCCATCGATGATGTCTCTTGCTTGATTGAAACACTTCAATGAATTGGTCGATACCCGACCATCGGTCGTCGACAAATTCCGTTTCCAACTGGAACACTTTGCCAATTCGGTCGACTTGACCATTGATCGTCAACGAAATCTATTGGCCAACTCCAACACTTATAAATTTTTCGATCGAATCTCAGATGAATTTGGACCATCGATCTCCCATTAAAAAATGATCTCGTTTGTTGATATACTCAACCTTCTAAATGGCCGAAACCTTATATTTTTTTAAATTTATCACTACAAATCTAGGCGGTTGATCTCGAGATCAAACACAATCTTAGTCGTCGATTCACTGAACTCTACCCAATTCTACAATGACCATTTTGACCTTCCAGGTTGAATTTTAACTCTACAACTTTGTAGATTGACTCCATTAAACCTGTTAAACAATTTTGAGGCATTTAAACTCAAATTTTTCTTATGAATTTGGGAATTTCTCTCTAATTTTTCATCGTTTTCCCCCAAATTCACATGGAATGAAATCCATGACAACGAATATTCCCAATTCGCAGTCATCCTAGCCCATACAAGCCCGATGTTTGAACCAGAAGCTCTGATACCATAATGTAACGCACCCAACCTCAAGTTGAGGAACATTACGTGCAAACAACGCATTAAAATTAAGATTTACTGCTAACATAATTTCCTGTAGCTTACCAATTATAAATCACCCACATATTTAACCATTTCACTGATACCATATTCTAAATGCATCTAAAACATAAAAAAAACCATGAATGCAATTGTTCAGGAAACAAAAAAATACCCAACATTCATATAAAATATTTACACAACGAAATCACAAGAATAAACCAGAAACACATATATTAATAATCAACCAATTGGTTGCGTACGAAGGATGAACCTCCTAGCCATAGGCGTCGGTGCTCATTTTCTCTCAACAACAGGCCACCCTTGAGATCTCTTGGCTATCCACTATTCACACACAATAGCCCCAAAACCCAGGTTCTACTCCCACATCAGTTCCAATCCTCCAACTCTCTTTCCTACTACTTGCACAACCTAAGGAATGTACCCCCTTCACTATTTAAAGTCTCTCGTGCTATACCATTCATTTATCAAGGCTTTTAATGCACTCAAATGGCCAAGAAATCTTAGTTGTGGACTTCCAAGAACTCTTAGCTGCCCAAGGAGTTCTCACAACAACCTTCAAAATGCTCTTGAGCCATTTTCTTAACATAGAAACACTTCAGAGGCTTACAACCCGATTTATAGGCACACCAACCTCTTTCTCAGCATAAAACACAACCAAACAATGGTTTCCTTGAAGCACAACATGGTTGGTTCTCTTCCCAACACTCAAATCTCTTCTTGCTGCCCAAAATCTCCTAGTAAAACTTGTCTCTATTCTTCATACTAATTCCCTTCTTCTCGCTTGCTTTCTTGACTCACACTCTTCCCAAGGATGATTGTACTCATGCCCATTCTCTCAATAACTATGGGATGTGACTTCTCACACCCGCTTTCTTACATGAGTTAAATGATTGGCTTTGGGAACACTCAACAACATATAATAAAAGGTTATACAAATGATAATAATTCAGGAATGTGGGTTGGATTAATACCCATGAATAATTCCCCCTTGGACCCCTCTCTCTTGTGGAATCATATCCCCCCATCGTTCTTCATCTCTTTCTTATCATAGCCAACAACTACAATTTTAATTAATGATTTAAATGCACATAATATACCATTTTTCTTTCGGCCACATTAAACCAATAAAAGATCTTCACCCCAACACATCGACTCACCATCCTAAATCACATTTAAACAATTGCATTATAATTTGTGGGAATTAAAACTAGGAATTTTATAAATTTGATGTTCATGAGAACTATCATTGGTCATGTAGATGTAAGCCAGATTGGTTGCATGGTTGTTCTTGTGTAAAGAAAGAGAGTATGATGGAAATTGTTTCTTGCGTGTAGACCAAGGTTAGTCATGTAACTATTTATTATGAAGGAATAAGACAATAAGGAGCAAGAAACTCAAGGAATGTTGGTTTCCCTGTTTGGGTTTCTAGGGTAAAGTCTTTGTGTATTGTGTTTGTCATTTATTTTCTCATTTAAATATGTCTTCTCTCTCCTATTAGGTTTAGTGTGGATGTCTATTCCTAACATGTGGCATCAGAGCCAAGCTAAGTTGTTATGATACTTGTAGTATTAGAGCTTTGGTGAGGATATCTTGGATATGAGCTAAACCCTAGAGACAGTGAGAGTTGTAAGTCAGAGATATTTAAAGTTGTGCTTGAAAGAATGGAAAGTAGATCGAGGATAGAGATACAAAAATCCAATGGCCAAAATTTTAAGCTTTGGAATCTTAAAATTGAATATCTCCTTGTAGATCAAGAATAAAGGGTAGTGGTTTGTCTAGGTACCATTCTGACATGTATGTCAAGGGAAGAATGGGAGAAACTTGAAAGAGGGAAAATTAATATGATTCAAATTTTTATTTCATATCCAATGTTGTTGAATGTATCAAGTGGAGAATCGTCCAAGAAACTATGGGACAAGTTGGGAAGCTTGTACTAGTCGAAATCCCTGGTAAACAAGTTATTTCTTAGAAAGAAAATGTATCTTTTAAGGATGATTGGTGGGATCTTGGTAACTGAGCATTTGAATGAATTCAATACCATAATAAGCTAGTGATTATTTGTGGATATTAAAATCATTGAGGAGGAGAAATGTATTAGCCTATTATGTTCTTTTCTAGACTCCTAGGATAGTTTAGTCATGTCTGCATGGAGTAATTCAACCACATTAGTGCTAGAAGGCATGGTTGCATCTCTATTATCAGAATAAATGAGACGAAAGAGCATGGAATGATCGACCAAACATGCCTTAATGGTGAGAGGTTGACCAATTGACATAGATAAGGGAAAATTATCTGGTATAAAGTCTAAGTTGAAGGGTAGATCTAAATCCCCGGTTTAGTTAATGAGAATATGCTCGAATTGTGATAAAGTTGGGAATTAAAAAAGGGACTGCAAGTTGAAAGTGATATAAGTCATTACAGGATTTGACGAGAAACAATCGACTGAGAGAAATAAACTTTAGATAAAGCAGGTGATGTATAACTTGCATCAACTAGTACTTAGTAATATTAGGATGTTTGGTTGATTGACTCAGGAATTCCATTTCATATGACACCTCATCGAGAATGGTTCTATGAATATGAGAGATATGAAGGTGGAGATGTGTTCTTAGGGGATGACTTGACAACCAAAATTGTTGGATGGGGAAGAGTCTGAGTGATATTGCAGGATGGGAGGAGTAGAACCCTTCCAGGTGTGCTACATATTATGGGTTTGGAAAGAGACCTGATATTTGTTAGCAAGATGAGTTATGCAGAACTACACATTCTCTTTCATAAGGATGCGTCAAAAATGGTCAAGGGAGAGATGGTTTTAATGAAATAAGTTCGTATTGGAATCCTATACAAGTTGTTTAGGAATGTCAAATTGATTGGATGCAACCACATTGTTGGTCCTGAAGTCAAATTGACTCAACTCGGGATGAGTCGACACAACCCGACTCAACTTTTCTTCATCAAGTCAACCTGACCATGTTATGGCACCAAAGGATGACACATTGGAGAATAATGACTTCGATCTATGCAAAACAAAAGTATGGTTGAAGGTTTTCCTAATTGTAATTTGGAAGTCGATTTTTGTGAACATTGCATATACGGAAAGCAAAATAGGGTTAGGTTCCCATATGAAGCTACAAGGGAAAAGAGGATTCTAGAATTGATTCCTAGTGATGTGTTTGGGTCTGTAATAGTCCCTTCACTTGTTGGTCCCTATATTATGTCTCCTTCATAAATGATTTTTCCAGGAAGATAGGATATATTTCCCAAGGATTAAATCAGATATTTTTGAGAAATTCAAAGAGTTTAAATCTCTTGTGGAAAACCAAATAGATAAGAATATCAATGTGTTGAGAACTAACAATGGTGGTGAATTCTATCGAAAGGACTTTGAGTAGTTTTGTAAGTGTGGCATAGCACACAAATATACAACATGATATACCCCACAACAAAATGGATTTGTTGAATGAACAAACATAACATTGATGGACAAGGAAAGGAGCATGCTCGGTGGTGTCGAGATCACACAAGAATTATGGCCAGAGGTAGTTGACATTGCAAAATATTTGGTAAATAGGTCTCTTTCGTTGGAACTATTTGACTTGAATCCACATGAGGCATGGTTTAGTAAGAATCCTTCACTGTCACATCTAAAAATATTTATCTGTGATGCATTTGTGCATGTTCCCAAGGAAAAGAGGAACAAGATGGACAAGAAGGCAGTCAGGTGTATTTTCATTCGGTACAAGGATGGAATGAAAGGATATAAGCTTTGGGATCTTACATCGAGGGAAATAGTGTATAGTTGAGATGTGGTATTTAGGGAAGGTGGTGGAACTTCCGAGTCGGAAGGAGTTCAAATAGAGAAATATTAAGAGAAGGTGAGGTTTGAACTAAGGAACAAAGAGGATGATTCAAATGAGTTGACTGAATCAGATGAAGAGGTGGAGAAATTGACTCTGATTGTAAGGAGGTATGAATGAATAAGAATAGTTGAAAGGTATAGCTCAACTGATTTCCATTTTTCATTTGTGTTATTTTCCACTGATGAGGAGCCCAAGTTGGTTGGGGAGGTAGTCGACTCAACATAGGGTAAACTTTGAAAGGATGCCATGGTCGAAAAAATGGAATCCTTGCATAAATATGAGACATGGGATTTGGTCGAATTACCTAATGGAAGAAAACCCTTCGGTAGAAAGTGGGTATTCAAGAAAAAGATGAAAGCAATAGGTCAAGTTAAGAAATTCAAATCTCTACTGGTAGCGAAAGGATATCCCCAAGTCGAAGGATTCAACTTTGGTGATATTTTTTCCCATGTTTCAAGATTAACTTCCATTAGACTACTAATGTATCTGGATGCAACATTTGATCTTGAAATAAAGAAAATGGATGTGAAGACAATGTTCCTACATGGGGACTTGGAAGAAGAAATCTACATGAAATAACTTGAAGGATTTGTAGTAAAGGGAAAGAAAGAGTTAGTGTGCAAGTTGAAAATATCCCTTTATGGTCTAAAGAAATCACCAAGGACGTTGTTGGCCGAAAATGACATGGACACAATAAAGGAGGTGAAGAAGCAACTATCCTCCAAGTTTGGCATGAAGGATATTGATGTAGAGAAATTCATTATGGAAATGGTGATCAAGAGAGATTGAGCAGTTAGAAAACTTCGGTTGAATCAAAGGAAGTACATTGAAACAATTTTGAAGAGTTTCAACATGCATGATTGCAAACCAATCAAGGTGCCAATTCTCATGGGAGAAAAACTAATTGTTGAAAATTTTCCAAAGACACAGGAAGAAATAGAGGACATGGAACATGCTCCCTATGCAAGTGATGTTGGTAGTTGAATGTATGTGATGCTCTACACTCGACTAGACATTGCTCATGCAGTGAGAGTATTGAGTAGATACATGTTGACACTTGGGAAAGAGCATTAGAAATTTGTCAAGAGAGTGGTCAGGTATTTGTGTGGTAAAAAATATTATGATATATGCTACCAAGGGAAGCCTAAAGCTGACAATGGAGTAAATGTACATGGATTTGTCGATGTTAACTACGCTGGAGATATGGATCAACGAAGGTCAACCAATGGATATGTGTTCAAGATGTTTGATGGAACAATTAGTTGGATGAGTAAGTGACAAGAAGTTGTAACCTTGTCGACAAAAGAAGTTGAATACATTGAAACCACTCATGGAAACAAAGAAGTAGTATGGATGCATTGACTGTGTTCAGGGATAGGGTTTGAGAAGGAAGTTGTATAGATAAATTGTGAAAGCCAAAGCGCAATAATTTTGGCAAAGAACCCAACTTACCATTTAAGGAAGAAGCATATTGATGTACAATACCATTTCGTGAGAGACATGGTGTAAAGAAACAAGGTGTTGCTAAAGAAAGTAGACACATTGGAAAATACAACAGACTCTTTGACCAAGTCTGTGAGTGTTGTGAAGTTCTCTTGGTGTAGACAGACAATGGGTATTATTGCCCTGGGTTAGTGAAAATATGTTCATGTTCTCCTGTATCAGCAAAGAAGACAACAAGTGGGAGAATGTTGGGTTGTTATATTCTTTGTAGTTATAGAACAGTCATCTGTCTGTCTAGTTGAGTAGGATCGACTGGGTGAAGAATCAACCTATGAGTCAAGTCGATTTGATGGTTAAGTTGAAAGTCAAAGTGATCGACAAGGAAGTCAAAGTCGAAGTGGTCGATAGGAGGTCGAGTGGAAACCAAATGAAGACCAATTGGAGGTCGATTGATAGTCCACTGGTAATTCGACTAGAGTCCACTGTAACAGAATCCTGAGATTTGCAATATTTGCAGCCAATCATTTACGTAGATCTATAATAATTTTTTGGGAACTATGATTTAGAGTTTTTCATAATGTACATCTTATAAATAAGTCATGTTGTAATTGTATTAAGTTGATGTTCACGAGAACTATTGTTGGTCATGTAGATGTAAGCCAGATTGGTTGTAGGGTTGTTCTTGTGTAAAGCAAGAGAGTATGATGGAAATTGTCTCTTAGGTGTAGAATAAGGTTAGTCATGTAACTCTTTATTCTAAAGGAATATATAAGACAACAACAAGAAAGACGCTCAAGGAATGTTGGTTTTCCCAATTGGGTTTCCAAGGTAAAGTCTCAATGTACTATGTTTGTCATTTTTCTTCTTGTTTAAATTTGTCTTCTCTCTCCGATTAGGTTTAGTCTGAATGTCTATTTCCTAACAAACACTAGGCATGTTAAAATCATAAATATAGTATGGAAGTGTTAGTTTGTGTCCCTGTTAAAATTAGCATGGTCAGTTCATTGGATAAAATGTTGGATGTTGGTATAAACCTGTAATAGAGTTTTGGGAAATGTCTTAGGATTCAACAAAGTTAACCAACGTATTGAGCCTAGCTAGCTCAATATGAAGTGTAGTGGTTTTGTTAGAATTAGCTACTCTAACAAATCATGGGTGAATATGGAAATCCAAGACAACAATTGGATGGTGACACTAAAGATACATAGGTAAAAGATGCATATGAAGACTACAAACATGTGAACAATTGCAGAGGAACAAGAAGGTATATTAATTGATGTTATATGTATCATTATCTCTTTCTAATGTTTTGTGTTTTGACATGGAAATACTATGTAATGTAAAAATAATTCATGAGTCTGCTTGGTAAGGTGTGTGTTAGATGAGAGGGAAAGATAGCTATGTGGTTTGTCTCTTCTAATTGTTCCTCGATGAAAGACTATTTGATAAATGTTTCACTATAAGTCCTCATTAGCAAGTGCATAAAGAATGTAAGATTGACTGGGATATATCCTGTATCGAGACTAATTTCCTAGAGAACTGACAAGCACCATGTTGGGTACCTAGGTGTCTCGGTAGATAGAAATATGTCCATGGGATGGTTAATTGTTTAATATTTATAGTCAGGTTGGTGTTAGGCCTTGAAGTACAATAGGTTTCCAGTCAATTTGTGTAGTACCAATGTTCAGAACAAAGGCACTATTAATTTCTAGTTGGTATGTTATTTGATATAACAATTCTACAAGAGAATGGAGGACCATGGACACTTTGGTTTAGAGATGAAAGCAAGTTTCTTGGGTGAATAACCATTGGTTGGTTATCATGGCAGTTAAAAATACAACGAAGTTGCATTGTTCTAGTTGGAGAACCCAAGGGTTGATCACAAACTTAATTCTAAAGTGGAATGGTGAGATTGCAATAGGAAGGACAAAGATGTTGTTATGGATGAAAAAAAGAGTTCTTTTTGGAGCTTGGTCCAAGTGATGTTGGTGACAATGATGGAGATCAAATGACGATGGAAAAACAAGGTAAATTTTGTGAGTCGTGTCAAATAAAAGTTGTTGGATTTACTTCACACACCTATAATTTATTTTTCCTAAGGGTTTTCCTTGTTTATTAGTCATAATTAGTCATTATCCAGTCTCCTATATTTTAGGGGAAAATATTCCATCTGGAGAATATTCTCTTTAGTTGACACTTCAGTTTGAGTAGTTGAGTTGAGTCTAGATGCTGCATTGGTTTTGTCACCATACAACATTGGGATCATCACCATGATGATGTGCACTTGCCTTGGTTTCATCACCATATTGGCGCATTAACCTTGATTCCTTGATCTACTCCTCACTACACTCTATTTCAGTTAGTTAACTGAAGACTGGTTGACTAGTTAACTCAACTAGGTGGTAGTTCACTCCCGTAACTGCCTGAGAGACTAGACTAGGTGGAAGTTTACTCCCATAACTGTTGGTGTGTGTCCAGATCATTCTAGACCACCACTATGGATCATCAGTTACTTATGTATCCTATATCTATTGTAAATTATTCACTCTTTGAGTGTGGAATACAGTTAATGATAATTCTTTCATTATTTCTCTCCTTCTTCTTCTTTCTCAAATTCTCTCTGCAAATGTGTGTATTATTGTTTAGCTAGATCTATTATGTGCAGGTTCAAAACATTTACATGGTATCATATTTGACGAAATACTAAGAAAAAGATACACCAAATTATTTTTCCAGGTACTGAAGATTGAAGAACGCAAAAAAAATGGAATATATGTTTTACTCACCGATAATACTTCTCACGACTCATAACTATTTGGAATGGAAGCCAAAAATTTTGCTTCATCTTAGATGCAAAGGAATGTACCAAATAACTATGGAAATGGAAGTAGAGCTTGATTCTGCCGATGAAAAAAATGACTTTCTCAATAGACAAGATATGTCCATAGGAAGTATCTGTACATTTGTTTCTCTCAAACTTTTCCATCAAGTATATGAAGAATCACAAGAATCAACTCCAAATGAATTATGAACCAGATTGGAGGTTCTATTTGGGAATAAAGAAGATTGTGAATATTTCATGCAAGAGGTTGAACAGATAGAGCCAGAAGAGAAGCCATCAGAAGATCATGCCTCTTATTGTGAAGAGTCTTCTACAAAAGTATTTGCAAAAGTTTGTATTCCATTAATTGAAGATGATGTCTACTCCATTTTAGATTTATTTTCTGAATTTCATGTGGAAGATATATGGCATGCATCTCAGGGATCACATGCAGACACTTTTGAATGAACAATGCATGCATCTTAGGAGACAAAAAGGGAGCTATGCACATCAGACTCAATTATGATATTTTCTGAGAAACATTTGCAGAAACAAATTGGATATTTGAATTCCTCTTGGGAAAATATCCAATTTCAAAAAATAAAATCGTCTGAAATGGAGTCCGGAAAGTGAAGTTATGATCTTTTTAAAATCAATAAAATTTCAGCATTTTTTTAAAAACGACCTCACGGTTTTCAAAATTTCATCCAAACTTTATTTGGATCTTATTCATTACAAGAAGAGAAAGTGGATATGTGTGGAGATCTCAATGATGCATCTCCTTCATCAGATCTATGCAAACATCTACATCTTCAACAAAATCTTCAACGAGCACAAACTTGCACAATTGCGAGGTCTTCTTGGAGTGAAGGACAAGGTTGCTTAGCAACTGCTTTTTGTTCCTTCTCATTTTTTTTTATGCATTGTAACTTGAGGGGGTTTTTTTTCCATGAGGTTTTCCCTCTTTCCTCACTTTATTTTAGTGTATCTTTTATATTTGGGTACATAACATGGC
>JASDQU010014108.1:67744-79574 GCA_032191745.1 Picea mariana
GTAAATGAAATACTGTTGCATGTTATGGTTGTTAATGGTAACAGTAACTTATATATTTTACTCTGCGAATTAAGTGTGTTTAATCCTGGTTAAATGCATTTGTTTTTAAATCCATGTAATGAATGGTGAACCGAGAGGTTAGTGTGAACCCGGGTAGTGAATAGGTACACTACATTGTCTCTACGCAAGGAGTTTGTTTCTATGTTTTAGGAGGTTGTTAAATATAGTTGGATATGAGATATTCTCTCCAACTAGTTGGCCATTATTTTGGAGTGTGATTGAGATATTCTCTCAACAATTTATTAGTTTGCTAAGATAATGTTTCTATCCTGAGGAAAAGTTTGATGTATTTATAAGTGTACAATTATTTGTTGAAGAGTGTACGAGAACACAATACAATTTTGATTTGAGGAAATAATGTATACTCTCCCATTTCTCTACACAAAACGTTTTGGCCTATTTGTTACGGTGATGGGAGAAAAATTCACTTGGAAGTTAATAAAAAAATAAGGGATTTTGGAAAGAGGTTTTATAGAGTAAATATATTACACCCGCACCTTTGGAAGATTGGATTAGAGACCCTCACAAACAACACCAAGAAGGCTCTAACATTTGGAAATCCATCATCCAATCAACCCATATTATCATAGATCATCTATGTTGGAATATAAGGACAAGCTTAAGGAAAAAAACATACCTAGATAGATGGAAGTCAAGGACCTAGGGTACATCATGCCTTTATAGATTTTAGATGCTCTTCGGAATAGATAACTCCACACTCTAAGACAAGCATCCCTTGAGGTTGGTTCCCCATTATAGATCTAGTACTCAAAATAGGAGCTTGGCTTGATAGGGATATAACAAAAACAATGGCATAAGTACATAAGCCAATTGACTAAAGTAAGAATGCAAAAACATAGAGGAAGAGGATTCATACCTTTGGGGAGTAAATATAACCATGGGAAGGTACAATGTAAATCTTGGATATAAAATTAATGCCCCTCCATATCCACCTAACCCTTTTCAATGGTGATGGACAAAGCTATAGAAGGTCAAATTCTGATTCCCCACCAAAGACTATTCTCTTTGCTTGACACTCCATAAAAGGTCGCATTATACCTTGGACATGTTGAAAAGGAGAGGTTGGAAGGGTCCCAATAGGTACCCACTCTGTGAGGAACACTATGAATCTATTTCCCATATGCTAGTACACTATCATTTCATTAAAGAAATTTGGGCTATCTCCCTCAGGTTAAGACTCCACCCCCAACAATAGACACGTGACAACATGAGTACAATGCTACAACATTGGATAAAAAATTCAACATAAAAAAATAAAGGCCTTGGCTTGGAGGCAATGTGGTCCACTTGGCTTGCTAGGAACGAATGCATTTTCCCAAAATAGAGAAACACATATCTATGGGGTATTCTATATAAGTTGAAAGCTAACAGAATGAAATTAAAATCTCTAAAGCCCCTCAAGCTTCTTGGGCTCATTCTCCACTTGGAATTTGACCCCACTCTTTCTTGAGGCTTTTTGGATGGGGCATAATAGGACAACCCGAGTTTCAATGGGCCCAAGGGTTGGTTTTTATTACTCAACAAATCCACAATGTCTTTTGAACTTGGCATAGAGTGGGCTACAAATAATTGAGTTGAATTGTTGGCAGTCAATACTCTCCTCGACTTGGCTTGGGATATCAGAATTAGAGAAATGGACATGTATGGAGATTCAAAGGTTATTATAGGATGGCTACAAGAGTCCACTCAAGAAATAACATTGATACATAAATCAAGAGTTAGGTTTGTGAGGGAGAAGAGCACAAGGTTCCAACACATTTATTTAATTCACATCTGATCCAGTTGGATATCGGTGGCCACCCACCTATTCCATAGGCTCGAAAAATAGTTTTCCATCTTGGCAGTTTTTCAGGTTCCAAACTTTCGGGGCCGTTTCGAGGCCCTAAACGACATTTTTTAGGGATTTGGGGCCCAAGTGACTATTGATTGCACTAACCTGGGCCAGTCAAAAATCATTCTTCTCAGTTAGACCTTTCCAATGGTGTATTGAGCGCCCCAAATGAAGATCGTATGCAAAAGTTACACCCCCAGGAAGTTGACGTATCAACTACCCCCATCAGGGCCCGCAAACCTTTTGGCTTTTCATCTTCCGAGG
Source organism: Picea mariana (assembly GCA_032191745.1). NCBI lineage: Eukaryota > Viridiplantae > Streptophyta > Pinopsida > Pinales > Pinaceae > Picea > Picea mariana. Next base: position 69,921 of record JASDQU010014108.1, read on the forward strand.
TTGGGGTTTTGGATACTTATGTTAAAAATTCCTTTGGAGCCTCATTGTAATGATCATTTTCTTGTGAATGAGAGTAGCCGTCACATCTCTTCTTAGAGATAAGATGCCACCATTCTAGCGAGTCTTTCACTCTGTATTTTTACAGTCTCTGTACATTTATTTCATTAATAGAAATCATGTATTATTGTATTTCTCTGTTTTTGGCAATATTTATGTGTATTTCATTGTAATATCTCTACATTTATTTCGTTCACAAAAATAATCCAGATCAATGGTATAAGAACATGATGCTCTTGATCGTTTTTCAGTGCATGTCCCCGATAAGGTCTGAGGATAGAAAGTTGGGTCTCGAGCTTGTCTCTCTTGAGACAATCGTTCTCACACACCCAAGAAACCCTCCATGGCGAAAGAAAATAAAAATGACAGAGCAAAAGATTCTATTCATCTGTTGCTTGAGCAAGCTCTCATGTGACAGAGAGACAAAATGATGGAGAATTTTTCCCACATCCTTCAACGCCTGCTGATAGCAGCAGTCACATCTTCATCAAATGGTCACTTTGGAGGCACCTTGCCTTTCAAGGTACATGTCAACTTTGATATTTCTATATTTGAAGGTGAGATAGATGCAAATGTCGTAGACAAATGGTTAAATCTGTTAGAAGGTTATTTCTCTGTTAACAATTTTTTCGACAGAGAAAAGATCACCTTCACACTCCTTAATGCTCTCCCTCATGTCAAACATTGGTGGGAAACTTACTAGGAGAAAAGTTCCACAGATGAGTCTGGAATATATGGGGCCGAGCCCACTCAAGATTTTTTTGTGGATGTGGTAAAGGAACAATATTACTCTGTTGGAAACTATGAGGACCAATACATGAGATGGACCACACTGCGGCAAGAGAGGGGCCAAGCAGTGCTAGAGTTCACCAATACCTTCCATACCTTGTGCACCAAGCTAGGTATCAAAGACTCCGAACGACATTTGGTTCTAAAATACCACGGGGCTCTACACAGATACATCCAAACTAAAATGGATTTTCTAGATATCTCATCACTCAGTGTTGTGTATCGATATGCTATTAAAATCGAGTAGAAATTTAGGCACTGGAACAAACGAGAGTTCGGGTCTGCAAATACGCAACAACTAAAGTATGATAAAGACAGTTCTCACAAACAACCTCCCAAAAACCAGTCCAAGCCACATAAAAGAAGGGTCACATAAAGACGAAGAAGGACAATGGAAAATGGTTCGATTTCCACAAAATTCCCTGGCACGACACCGGTGAATGTCCCTCAAAAAATTCATTGGTGGCCGAGATTAAAGAGAAGGAGATGAACCCTGATTCATAACCTGATTAAGAAGATATCGATAGAGGACAGATCATTGACGCAGATCCCACTGCTATTGTCGCGACCGCAACAATTCAACCAAAAGAACCAACATATCATAAAGAGGGGGAGCACCTTTTTCATTCACAGATGTGGGTGAAGGGGACCCCACTGCATTTTATTTTTGATAGCAGAAGCCAAAAGAACCTCATCTTAGCATAGGTCGTCAAACAATTGAGATTGTCAATAACACCACACCCGCAACCATACAACATCGGGTGGCTTCGCCAGGGATGAGATCTCTGTGTAAGCCAACAATTGCGATTGTCATATGGCATCCAACCCTTCAAGGATGAGGTATTATGTGATGTTTCCCCACTGGATGTCTGTGATTTTCTCTTGGGAGAACAATATATGTGGAAGTGCCATGTAGTTTATGAGTCTCGACCCCATAGTGTCATTGTTACTTTGGGGGGTCATCTGTACAGAATACCAGAGGTAGTTCCAACTATTGTCCCGCCTAAACAATGCTGCAAAGTAGTATCTCATACTACAAAATTAAGCTTCTTCACAATTTGTTCAAAAGGTGCACAAAAGGACACTGCAACCACTGCAGCTTCGGTACAAGCACCTTCTATCCAACAGAAGCAGGTCGACAAGATTGCAGGAAAGAACAAAAATTCCTTCTGCACATAGTCATCTCGGGTAGCCCGACTGGTTGAACAGATTCAACCCCTCCAGCAATAGGTTTGTGACAACCTTCCACAAACCGAGCAACACGGCGTCTCCATCAAGGCAAGCAACTCACCAAGATTCAGATTCAACAAACGCTTCCCTCTCTCCCCCGGGAACTCAACGCAATGGAGACCATTGCTTCCTAAGGAGAGAGGATTGATCCAGGTGGATATCGGTGGCTACCCACCTATTCCAAGGGTCGAAAAACAATTTTCCATCTTGGCAGTTTTTCGACAGTTTTTCGGGTTCCAAACTTTTGGGGTTGTTTTGAGGCCCTAAACGACGTTTTTTTGGGATTTGGGGCACATGTGATTGTCAAAGGCATTGACCTAGGCCAGTGGAAATTCGTTCTTCTCGGTTAGACCTTTGCAACAATGTATTGAGCACCCCAAATAGAGATCGTATGCAAAAGTTACGCCCCCGGGAAGTTGACGTATCAACTACCCCCATCGAGGCCCACAAACCTTTTGGCTTTTCATCTTTCGGGGTTAGGGTTTTGGATTTTACTTATGTTAAAAAGGCCTTTGGAGCCTCATTGTAATGATCATCTTATTGCAAATGACTGCAGTCGTCACATCTATTCTCAGAGATAAGCTGCCACCATTCTCGCAAGCTTGTTTCTGCTTCATTTTATAGTTTTAGCTCATTTCCTTATTGAATAGAAACCGGTTTTACTGTATATTTGTTATTCTGTGTTAAACATCTTTTGATAATAATCTGTATTCATTTCGTTCTGCAAATATATTCTAGATCAGTTATAATAATCTTGAGGCTTTTTGGATGGAGCATAATAGGACAACCCGAGTTTCAATGGGCCCAAGGGTTGGTTTTTATTACTCAACAACTCCACAATGTCTTTGGAACTTGGCATAGAGTGGGCTACAAATAACTAAGTTGAATTGTTGGCGGTCAACACTCTCCTCGACTTGGCTTGGGATATCAGAATTAGATAAATGGACATGTACGGAGATTCAAAGGTTATTATAGGATGGCTACAAGAGTCCACTCAAGAAATAACATCGATGCATCAATCAAGAGATAGGTTTGTGAGGGAGAAGAGCACAAGGTTCCACCACATTCTTTCATGCACATCTACAAAGAGGTAAATTCAAATACAGATTCACTAACAAAAAGAGTGGTCAACATGATCCTAGATCTACTTTAGATTGAGGGCCTCTCCACATCACTTACTAAAACTTTTTTTACACAATTGAGTGCCAAGGTGATACTCTTTAGATAAACATCCCCTCTTTCTTTCATATTTGACTATTTCTTCTTGAGTGGGGAGTCTTTCATCATCAATACTATTCAAGTGATCTCTCATCACCATTCCTRAAGTTGCTTGATTGTATTCCATAACTAATATGCTGRTATATCTAAGTGAATAAAACACCTCTAACTCTACTTTTATATGGACAGTTTTTATATATGACCAAATGCTCTCTTTAAAATAAAATGGCTAACTATATATATAATTGTGTATATTTAACTATACATAGTTCAATCTATAAAACTTTTCATTTTACAGTTGGTAAATTCATATCTTTTAATATAACTTTTTTTTTTTTAATACATTGCACAAACTGCACATAGTTACATCTACCATCTACCAGATATTATGAATGTTATATAAAACAATATATAAATGGAAGGTGCATATACTGCCAATCGAATGCATTTTTTTACAAGGCACCGTGCCTTTCAAACCTTATAAACAAAGGATAAAGCATTTCACATTACAGTACCGTATATTTCCTCTTTTATGATGATGAACCTGGAATAAGGAAAATCTACAGAGGGTTGAACCTGGAATAAGGAAAATCTACAGAGGGTTAAGCCTGGACCAGTACAACATGAAAGTTTTTAACAGAAGTAAAACATGACAGGTCCAGTACAACCTGACAATTTTTAACATGAAAGCTTTTCACAGAAGTAAAACATGACAGGTCCAGTACTGAAAGTTTTTAAGAGAAAGTAAAACATCACAGGTCCAGTATAACATGACAGTTTTTAACATGTAAAACATGATACTTCAAAAAATTGTTGCAACTGTAAATTTGTAAATTTTACTAGTTAAATTACAACTGTAAAATCTGTATAATCCAAATGTCCCAGTAATTTTTAACGAAACTCTTACTCCAAACTTAAAGCATTCAACTGGCAAACTGCCCCCACAGTGACACTTAAATGTTTCGAATTCACAATCAAAATAAGGTCCGCCCTCACCCGAATAGTACGCTGCAATGCTTATTGAAATTTCATCGAAGTTTTCACTATCAATTTTAAATTAGTGATGGGATTCTACAAAAACACGTTCGTTGTTGAGGAAAGAAAACCTAACGAATCCTTGAGACTTTCCTCTTCTCCAATTTAGAGATCGGTGGACGTAATGAAGGGCGTGTGCTGCATTCTCTACTTTGAACAGGATTCTTCGTACGATATTGATGGAGGACAGATTGTCAACATTGCCAGAGCGGATCCTCGGCCTCATTCTATCTAAAATCCCAATCATCAACTGCTCCATCCTCTCAAAGAGATGAAGATATGCCTCAACTCAACTCAACTCAACCTGCCTCCCTCCCTCCCTTTCTTCTGTTGGGCCTTGTCGACCCCATGTTGTCCATGGCAAGGGCTGGGTATATGATCTTAAATTTTCTGCAATTCATTAAATGCCTTTACTTCAACTTCGATTACACACCCCAGGCAGCCCTGTGCTGTGTTTATGATAATCCTATGGTAGGAGTCACCACTGTATGATATGCATCAGGCAAGACTAGACAGTACTTTACATTTTTATTTTTAAATCTCAAGTGAGGACAAAGTTGACTTGGTTTTGGTTTTTGGTTTGTAATGTAATGCAGTAATTACCATGTCTAAAGTCCTTCCTCAGGTGAACAAAATTGAACCTTACTTCTAATGCAGGGTTGGTTAAGGGGCATTGGTTCATTATACTATACTTCTTTTTGACATCTAAAGATTAAAATGATCTCTATTCTTGTTGGCTCTTATGTATTCAATGATACAATGTACCCTTCCACAATATTAAACCCATCACATAGTTCACAAGTAGATAAATATCCTACCAGTGTATTGATGTATGCACTATTTTATATGTCACTTAATGAACCTTATTTTTGTGAATCACCACTTAGATTCATGTGTTATGAATATTATTAATTCTTGTCAATATGGGATTTGACTTTACATTCACTTTATATACTTTATGTTTTGAATCCCACACTCCCCAGAATGCCATTTGCTTTGTTATCTTTGCCTTCGACACTTGCCATAATCCCATTTCCTTTGTTATTTTAGTCTTCACTCTTGGTTTTGTGAAAACCAAAACAATTAGTTATAGGTTATGGATGTAAATTTTAATGACATTTGGAGCTTATTAGTAAGATTAATTACTAATGAGTTTCTCCATGCCAATTTTGAAGAACAAACAATAGATTTTGAGCAAACTCAAAATCAGGTCATTCCTCTTTTTTCATGTTCACATATTCCATCTCACTAATAATATCTAACACATTGATTCATAGTTATTTTATTACATTCATAATGGTATGTGATTTCCTATTAAAATTCATGACATGGTTATAGCTTTGCTCTAATATGATTATTCATGGCATCCCCACTAATACAATAGATAATGATAACAAAAAACATAATTAATAATTGAATGTAAATCTCTTTACAAATCCACTAATATTGTACAAGTTTTCGCAAACTCATCATAAAGATAATGCATAGTTTTTCTTTGTTTCACATAAAACTATTTAAAGATTATATTTGGGATTAAAAACTCTATTAAGTTTGGTGAAATTTTCTAACATGTATGCTCTTGATTAAGTTTAAATATGAACCTGCACAAAATGAACCTTGTCAACATCACAAAGCCTAAAAATGGGATTAAAATAATGAGAATTATGATTCACTTCATTCAATTTATAGCATCATCAAATCCTCACTCCTTTGTTCTCTGAAATGATCATTCTCCTTTTCCTAATTCCATTCATCTTTGTCTCTCACATTGACTTTCACTTTCTTCTTCTTGTTTCTAGCAACATTGACACCAGTCTGACAATACTTTGCAAATTTTTTGAGAATGCCCCATAGCTCTCTTTCCCCTTTCCTTTTCAAGCCCAGGATCAAGGAGACACGTCCTTTCTATCATTAACGCTTAGAACAACTTTTATGAAAATGGGTGGGATTCTTAAGAAAACTAGGGAGAAGGTAACATAATTTTTATTATCATCAAACTTATGCAATAGAGATTATGCTCTAACATCCCACTCTTTGATGCATTTTGCATGGTTTGAGAGGTAAAGTGAATAATCAACATCCTTAATAAAAATAACATACTTGTTAGCCTTGATGAGTAATTTTCTTTAGTTTTGTGTTTATGTGGATCTTGGAAAGCTCTAAATCATAAACATCTTAACTAAATAATAAGCAATGGATGTAGTCATGCTAGATTGTCATGTTCCTAGCGGCATATAACACAAACATCCTCTCTTCATTGCTTGTATATTATTCTGATAGAATTATCACCTTTCAACGAAGACCTCAAGATCTAAATTTCTTATTTTCTAATGAGATCTAGAATGAACACAATTCTCATGGCTAAACATGATTGGGGTATGCTAAAAATATGAATATTAAATATAGTTCTCATGCATCATATAGATACATAGATTACATCCTCTATTATATGAGTATTCACAAAAATGTTTGATTTTTTGATTGTGTTTAAAATTTTATATTGTCATTTTGAACACTTTGAAATTGCTCCAAAGAAAACATAGTTTAATGTTTATGAATTATTATAATTATTAATATATATAAAACCCATCAAAATGTTTTATTTGAAATTACAAAGTATGCTTATTATTATTTTTTATTTAAATTACAACTTATCTATCTAGTAGTTAGCCAAATTTCAATATTTTTAAATATTTGGAAAAACAAATTTTCTTTATTTTTTTTTTTGAAGTGTGAAATTAGTTTACTTTTGTCAATTGAAGCATAATTGTGTTTTCAAGTTTTCATCATGGATAGTACAAATAGTCATAAACAACTTTGATTAGAAATAAATTATCATGCTCGGTTGTTTGTTTTAGAGCATTCCTACCCTTGGAATCATGGAATTTTATTTACTAGACAAATACAGCTGAGCATGATAATGGATGGGATTCTTAATAAAGCTAGGGAGAAGGTAACATAATTTTTATTATCATCAAACTTATGCAATAGAGATTATGCTCTAGCATCCCACTCTTTGATGCATTTTGCATGGTTTGAGAGGTAAAGTGAATAATCAACATCCTTAATAAAAATAACATACTTGGTAGCCTTGATGAGTAATTTTCTTTAGTTTTGTGTTTATGTGGATCTTGGAAAGCTATAAATCATAAACATCTTAACTAAATAATAAGCAATGGATGTAGTCATGCTAGATTGTCATGTTCCTAGCGGCATATAACACAAGCATCCTCTCTTCATTGTTTGTATAGTATTTTGATAGAATTATCATCTTTCAACAAAGACCTCAAGACCTCAAGATCTAAATTTCTTCTTTTCTAATGAGATCTAGAATGAACACAATTCCCATGGTTAAGCATGATTGGGGTATGCTCAAAATATGAATATTAAATATAGTTCTCATGCATCATATAGATACATAGATTACATCCTCTCTTATATGAGTGTTCACAAAAATGTTTGATTTTGTGATTGTGTTTAAAATTTTATATTGTCATTTTTAACACTTTGAAATTCCTCCAAAGAAAATATGGTTTAATGTTTATGAATTATTATATATATATATAACCCATCAAAATGTTTTATTTGAAATTACAAAGTATGCTTACTATTATTTTTTATTTAAATTACAACTTATCTATCTAGTAGTTCGCCAAATTTCAATATTTTTAAATATTTGGAAATACAATATTTTCTTTAATTTTTTTTTGGTGTGTAATTAGTTTACTTTTGTCAATTGAAGCATAACTATGTTTTCAAGTTTTCATCATGGATAGTACAAATAGTCATAAACAACTTTGATTATAAATGAATTATCATGCTCGGTTGTTTGTTTCATAGCATTCCTACCCTTGAAATCATGGAATTTTATTTAATAGACAAATACAAGGATGCACTATACATGTTGTTTTAAGAGAAAATGTTATATTTGAGGTTCAACTTAGTTCAGGAAAGAATACATATTGTGGGTAGTCTCTAACCACTTATTTTCACGATACTTATCAAATCTTCCTTGACTTACACTAGGGATGTTCACATAGGAGATAGCCTTACTATAACATTAGGACTAGCCATGTTGAAAGGATTTCAATTGTCTTATTCTGTTGTAATAACCCTAAGACTATATGGAGAATGTTGTGAATTGAGTATTTCATCGTAGCTTATATATCATGGGATAGCCTTATTTTTACAATCTCAATATCAATGCTAGGATTAGCCATATTCACAATATTCCAATTTTTGTAGTCTACTATAATAGTCATGATTTTCATGATACTTATCAAATCCTCGTTGACATACATTAGGGATGTTCACATAGGAGATACCCTTACTTTTAGATTTTCAATATCACTATTAGGACAAGCCATGTTGAATGGATTCCAATTGTCTTAGTCTGTTGTAATAGCCCTGAGACTATATGGAGAATGTTGTGAATTGATTATTGCACAATAGCTTATCTAGCATGGGATAGCCTTATCTTTGTATGCTCCATATCAATGTTAGAATTATCCATATTGAAGGCATTCCAATTATTGTAGTCTATTGTAATAATCATGAAAGAAATTGGAGCACCAAACAAAATTCAATGGTACACGTTTAACAATCTAACACACAAGCTACAAAGTCAATTGATGACTTCTCAGCTTGTGTGCACATTCCCAAGAAAGAACAATAGAGATAAGGATATCCTTTGGAATATAGGGAGTCAAATGTCCTCAAAAAATATTTGGACATTTATACATGTTCTTTCTTAAGGATATTTAATTCCATATTACCCCATCACATCTAGGGGTAACTAGAGGAGAATTGTTATCCTATGATACACATTACAAACAATAGTTCTACATATGACATCCATGGTTCTCCATAGATAGATGAATGATGATGCTTCCAGCATATTGCTCAACTCACTCTCACTTGATGATTATGGTGCTTGAACCACATGAGGTAACTTGTTTCAATACATCATATTAAGTGTTAATGCCTTATGTGCTTTCATGAAAGTATTGATCAAGTGGTTGAGTTGGATAATCAATCACGATGCTCTAAATTTGTGCCATTTTCCTTGTTTCACCTTGGTGGTTATCATTCCCTCATATATAAGTATTGACACTCTTGTGTAGAGTTGTACTTTTTGGGGGCTTTGATATGGGTAGTGTGTCCATATCCCGATCCATACATAACATCCTCTATCTTTCCCAATTTCTATTGTCCTCACTTTTGAGTTGGTGGTCATATGTCACACATATAGGTTCATGCTTCATAATCCCATGAGAAGGAGCTCGAATGTTCGAGGTTGATATATATATATATATATATATATAT